>PVLC010005114.1:0-79003 GCA_004027655.1 Graphiurus murinus | reverse complement strand
GGAGGAGGAGGAAGGTGATGTGAGGAAGAGGATGGAGATGAAGATGAGGAAGCTGAGGCAGCTGAGGATAATGAGGATAACGACGTTGATGCCAAGAAGCAGAAGACTGATGAGGATTACTAGACAGCAAAAAAGGGAAAGTTAAACTAAGAAAGGCTGCTGTGACCTATTCACCCTCCACTTCTGGTCTCAGAATCTAAATGTGGTCAACTTCTTAGAGAGGCTGGCCTGCCCACTGTGGGCAGTGCCACCGCAGATGACATCCACTACCCAACCAAAACCACAATGTGAATTTGCAACAAGGTTCCAAGGAAAAAAGAACCAAAAACTTCCAACACCCTGCTTTTTTTTTTCCTTGAAAGTACTTTAAAAAGGAAAATTTGTATTTTTTTACTTATATTTTATAGTTTTGTGCATATTGTTAGGGTCAGCCTAACAATTTAAATGATCTCGGATGACCAAACCAGTCTTTGGAGTGTTCTCTGTCCTGCTTCTGACTTTACTTGTGCATGTTCATTATAATCTCAATGGAGAAAGAAAAGAAAAACCAAAAAACCTTGTAAAAAAAGCAAAAACAACAAAAAATAATCTTATTCTGAGCATTCCAGTAACTTCTTTTGTGTATGCACTAGCTGTACTATTAGTTGATTTGTATGAGATGATTAAAAAGGTGAAAGATAAAAGGTTTTTTTTTTTTTTTTGTCAAAGGAGTTGCTATTTATTTATTTATTTTTGGCCTGTTTGATGCATTGTGAAACCATGTTGTCCAAGAATAAACTGGAATTTTATTTTGCTGAGTTATTCTAAAAAATAAGATTAAAAATAAATAAAATGATAGTGGTATCTCTTATTACCAGGTTATATCTGAATACTATGAAAACTAAATAGTATGTGCATATCTCATCTGTTGAACAAGTAGGACTCATGAGACCTAATCAGAAAGTACCTTTATTTTCATCTCCCACTGTCCTTTTGAATGTTATGTAGTAGGAAAATTGTTCCTCAACTGCTGATTTGAAACAAGTTGACTGATGAGTTTTCGTCTACATTTAATTAATTAATTAATTTGATGCTGGGGATTGAGCCCAAGGGTATTCTATCTCTGAGCTACACCCCTAGTTCTTTTTACTTTGAAAAAGGGTCTTGCTAAGTCTCGCTAAGAGTGGCCTCAACCCTGTAATCCTCCTGTCTCAGCCATCCAAGAACTGGGGATAGAGGCATGTATAACCACAGTTATTACTTCTGCTACATTTTAGATATTAAAGTTTTTCAGTATTAAAAGTTGCAAACACCATCTTGATTCTGAAAATAAACCATGATCTCATATAATAATGAAAATTCCAAATTTTACTTACACTTAGAGATTCTCCTCCTATCTGGGTTGTCTGCCCATGGGAAGGGAGGGGATGAGAAGTCCGTGCTTGTTTGGCATCATTATGAAAAGTCCTTGTGGCCATGGAACAGCTGACTCTTCCCTGGTCATTTCTTGTGTGTCTTTCAGAGTTCCCACTAAGAATTGATTGGTGACACAACAGTGTGTTGTCCTGGTGTTGCTGGTCACTTCCTCCTCAATCATTGTTTTATTTATTTTTCTTCCTTCTTTTCTTCCTGATGGTTCACAGATGACAGACTCCATGTCTTTCTATTAACTTACGAATTCAATACTGGAAGGTAGGTTTTCAAACGGCTCCATGGCTACATGGCAAGTGTTAAATAACCAACAAGGTTGAGGAGATGACAAAAAAACAAACCACTTCTGAATTTAGTACTTTGTACTATTCAAGTTTTTTTTTGTCATACTATTCAAGTTTTTTTTTAAATTTTTTTGTCATAAAAAATGTTATTAGCAGAATTTTGACCATTTTCTGCTTGTTACACATACCTGTTGTAAGTATCACATGTGTTCAGGAAATGTGGATGGGGCCTCAAAGACTACATTAACTAAATATATATGGGTTTTGATAGAGGGGGCATGGAAGACTTCCCAGAGGAGGCAACCTTTGAGTTAGGCCTTTGGCTAGGGGAGCCTTTTTCCACGTGCGGTAGTTTGGTTGTTGAATGTCCCACAAAGGTCCCCAAAGCTCCCGCAAAGCTTGGTCCCAGGTAATGCTATTGGGAGTTGCTATGATCTGTAGAAGACACGTCCTTCTGGGAGGTCGTGAGGTCATTAGACTGTGTCCCTGAAGGGGATTGTGGGACCTTGGTATCTTTCTCTTGCTTCCTTGCTTCCTAGCTCATGGGATGAGATGTTTGCTCCACACACGATCCTTCCACGATATGCTGTCTCATCAGAGGCCCAAGTGATGTGACCACTGAAGAGGGACTGGAATCTTCAAAAAACTTGAGCCAAATAAAGCTCTTCTCTTTATAAGTTAATAATCTCAGGCATTTTGTTATAGTGGCAGAAAGCAGACTAATCCACCACGAAAGGCCCAGATGGCAAGAAATAGGAAAGAAGTGGGAAAGCAGAGGCAAAAGAAATGTGTCTTCAGTTGACTCGCATGGATGACATCCACGTTACAGCAGAGTTCACTCAGGGATGATGGAAAGGTTAGCACTGTTTGAGGAATTAGGTTAGTGAGAGCTTCATTTGAGCTACCTCATTTGTTCTTCCCAACCCTGAGGCAGGCACCATGGACTTTGGGGGATTTTTGTTTGTTTTTGTGTGGTGCGAGATATTGAACCCAGAGGTGTTCTACTTCTAAGCTATACCCTGAAGCCTTTCTTTCTTTCCTTTTTTAATTATTTATTTATTTATTTTTTATTTTGAGACAAGGTCTTACTACATTGCTGAAAGTCTTGCTAAATTGCTGAGGCTGGTCTTGAACCTGTGATTTTCTCATCTTAGCCTTCCAAGTACTGGGATTTCTGGCATGCACCCCTATGCCCAGCTATGGTCCCCTTTTTATGTTTACAGAACTGAGAGTTATGGAGAAGAAAGCAATTGTCTGACATCTCCCTGCTGGCAAGCACAGGAGCCAGGATTGCTGTGTGGCCTCAACAGTTTCCTGTCTGACTACTACTACATGGCCTTCGCTATAAGGTTTATAGGATTCACAACAGACATTGGGTCATAAGGAAAGTTCAGAATGGTCCACTTAATAAAACTTTTAATTACACATTAAATTTTAGAAAAACATTTAGTTTTAACTATGGTTACACCATTTTTATGATTTCTTGCCACTTCTTTCCTTTTTACTTTCTTACTCTTCTTATTCTCTTTCCAAGTGTTATGAATCCAGGGACTGTGTTAGTCTCTGAATATACAATGGTGAGCCAAAATATATATAGTCTCTGTTCTCATAGGAATTATATTCTAACAGAGGAAATAGATATTCAAGTAATTTTTTTTTTTTTTTTTGCGGTACTGGGGATTGAACCTAGGGGGAATTCTACCCCCAAGCTACACCTCCAGTCCTATTTTTTATTCTTTATTCTGAAACAGTGTCTCACTAAGTTGTGAAGGGCCTCACTAAGTAGCTGAGGCTGGCCCGTCTCGACCACTGCCCATCCTCCACCTCCTTCCTATAATTCTTGGTATATCTTGTGGTTGGTGCCACATTGCTTATGACTCGTGAAGATGAATAGTTTCTTTCTGTCTGCCTTTGGTCCTTCCTTCTCTCCTTAGAACCATTTCATTAGATCCTTAAGTGAAACTGAAACCTGAAAATTGTCCGCCAGATGGCACCAAAACATTATATTCCAAGCATTAATGCCATACATTTTAAGAGGAAAAAATACAAACTTTCTATTTTGAGATTACAAAGTGAAGCTCCAGATGTAAGTTCAACATGAGTTAAAATTCACACTTCAACTTTACATAATTTTTTGGATTTACCAGTTGAGAGAGAGGGAGGGAGGGAGGGAGGGAGGGAGGGAGGGAGAGAGAGAGAGAGAGAGAGAGAGAGAGAGAGAGAGAGAGAGAGAGAGAGAGCATTTCAGAAATGGATATTTTTTTTTTTTCTCTTTAGATTGAGACCCCAAGGTCTATGATGGACATTACAAAATGAGGGTCATGATTATCCTCAAGGACCTTGTCATTTTTATTCTTTGTTTGCCTCCTTGTCCTTTTCTTGGTGCAGAAGTCCTAATATAGAACCTCATTTTTTTCAAGAATAGAAATACAGTAGCTTCCTTTTTACCAAAGTAACTAATGCAGTGAACACAAATATGTGTATCCATCAACACAGGAGCAAAATTAACCATTTTTCCAATTTTAAAATGTAATTGTAATTTTTCTTTCAGTTAGAAATTTAATTATCATTTGTATAGCAAAAATAACATGGGTGATCATTTTTAAAAGTTAGTAAACATAAAATATATCTTCTTTGTACTGTGTCCTAACTGCAAAACAGATAGTTTTTTTTGGTAAAGTTAAAATAATTAACAGTTGATGGTGCTGATGCAATGGTTTAAGAAACTTTGGGAAATTTGAAATGTTGGCAATATTGTAAGGGTTTTAAAAATAACATAAAAAATCAACACTTTTTTCTGGGTGATCAGGTATCCATCTGGAAAAACTTGATCAAAATTTCATGTGAGCCAAAATCTGTAAGGAATTGTTCTTTAAAATTTAGAAAATTGATTAACGACATTGCCAAGATAACAGAATATACAATATGGCTAAAAGGATGCTAAACATTGACTCATTATTTTTCTTCTTCCTTGGAGGAGGAAAAAATAAATGATCTGTGAGTAATTCTGCAGCATGAAGTGAGTTTAGAAAACGAAGCCATTGTTAATAGGTTGGTGCTGTTCATTTTGTGTATACAGTTTTAGAACATTTTGTATGTGTACACTTTTGTAATATTTTTCCAGCAATTGTAGCATACATGTACATATACATCCAGAACATAAATAGTCCATGTTCTATAAGGGAGGGTGTGCATGGAGATTGTTATATTTTTACACTGTGTGAAATAGAATATACCTTGCTCTAGGACTTGGATGAATGTCTGGATGCTTCCCTAGCCCTGGGGAGACATCTGAAGACCCATAGTTCCCAAAGTGCTTTGGGATCACTTAGGCTAAACTATGCTATTTATTGTGAAGCTATCTCATTTTATTCTCAAGAGAATTTCATCATTTTGTATTTGTGAAAACTGTCAGTGTGTCTTTCTCAAAATGCAATTATCTGAAAGAAGCAAACCAACACAGAGTGGACCCCTTGTCTTCAAAGCCATTTTATTAAGAGTAAATTAGACTGGAAAAATGATAGTCTAAAATGCATTTTCAATAGATTGCTGTCTAAAATGCATTTTCAATAGATTGCTGTCAGGCTTGCTACCTGTCAAACAGAGAGGCCTGAAGTTTCATAGTGACATATGGATTAGCCCAGTCTTCCCTGCAGCGAGAAAACAAAAGACAATTGGTGATGCATGGGGCAAACTCATCTTAAAACAGAGATATCAACAAAGGAATATGACAGCATGAAAAGACAGAGTGCAGTCTGCTGTCCACATTTGCAAAGAGATTCTGTCTGAATCCATAACTCCAATACACCATGAGACAGAAAAAGAGAAAATACACATTAAGTGTAATTGTTCATCGGTACTTCGTTTCAGCAAACACTGGATTTCATTCTCTAAAATAGGGAACAATGGATAAAATTGATGCTATTATAAAAAGTTATTATGAAAAACCATATGGAATTAGACTTATTTGATTTTGAAAAATCATGCACCATAGAGAGTTGAATGCTCAAATTTCTCACCCACTAATCAATCCAAAAAGAAAAGCTTAGAGGCACAAAAGAATATCACGAGCAAAAATTATTTTCCCAGTTAGAGCTTTAAGCTAAACTGGTGAGGTCTTCTAGTGCAGAGTTTGTTTGGAGAAGAAGTGCATATCAAAGTTAATGAAAATCATACAGCTCTGCTTGGGTCTGGGAAAACACACTACAGATTTTTTTTTTTTAATATCCCATGTGAACAATTACAAAGAACACTTGTCTGACCAGTAACATTCAATTAAATAGAAATGAAAGTTCCTCTAATAGCCATTTTATTCCATATATCCTAAGGGACAAAACAAACAAGTGTGATAACACAATGCAAGAATTAGTGATGGAAAAATACGCTACATGGAATTACAGAAGCTACTGCATTTCTAAGCTTGAGGCTAGATGTTAGAAAACCATAAAAAGGAGCTGGGTGCAGTCACACATGACTGCAATCCCAGTTCTTGGGAGGCTGAGAAATGAGGATCACAGGTTCAAGACCAACCTCAGCAACTTAGTGAGACCCCCAGCAACTTAGCAAGACCCTGTTTCAAAATAAAAGAATAAAAAGGGCTGGGAGTGTAGCTTGGAGGTAGAACACCCCTGAGTTCAACCCCCAACACCAAAGCAAACAACCAAACGAAAAAAATAAGACAGTTTTGGAAATAACACAATCTCCACTAGATAACCACAGAGAGCTCAGTTGGAAAAGTTCAGAATGGGAAATTTTTTGGATATCCTGAAGGAATGTGCCTATGGAATAGGGGTCAGTGATGACTGCTATTTTGTCCAACCATCAACTATGTGATTTCCTCACCTGGAGACAGGGCTGGCTCTGAAAAAGGAACAGGCCAGCTCCCAACAGAGTTACTTAAGAAACATTAGAAATCCATTGTACTTGAAGCTCCTATGATTAGTCATGTTTTAAAGGCCTACTGGAAATATATGTGAAGTTGCTATAGGTATTTTATATAAAGGAAGGAGTGTATTTTCTAGTTATTTGAATCATTTAGCATATCCATGTCCCAAAATTTTGAAAAACAGGGCAAATAAATTTTGGGGTAGCCTTTTGAGTTTGCACATATGAGATACCGCATCAGAAGCTATGAGGGCTTGCAAGGGACTGAAGCTATCAGAATTCAGTAGAGAAATAGTAAAAAATAAGCATTTCTCAGATTTACTATTTTGCTATCAGGTGGAGGTGTTCTACTTGGAGAATTTATTTGCTTCAGTACCACAGAGGGTTAAACATGCATAGAACATTATACATGAGTAATGTAAACATGTTGAATATTTTTTACATCATTTTACACTCGTATTTTCATTTAAAGTCTCTTAGCCTTCTCTATTGATTACATCTCTTGTCAAAAAATGTGTCTCTTTTCCAATGCCCCATAGGAATCAGGTTTGATTTCTCATTTTGAGGGATATATACTTATACCCAGAAACCTTAGTGTGTTTTCTTTTTTTTTTTTTGCAGTACTGGGGATGGAACCTGGGGGCATTCTACCTCCAAGCTGCACCCCCAGCCCTATTTTTTACCCTTTATTTTGAAACAGGGTCTCACTAAGTTGCGGAGGGCCTCACTAGGTAGCTAAGGCCGGCCACGAACCCGGATCCTCCAGCCTCAGCCTCCCAAATGCTGGGATTACAAGCATGTGCCACCATGCCCGGCTTAGTGTGTTTTATTTTGCTAGAATTACTGCTGATTTTGTTGCTATTAGATTTGTCTTTGTTGCTGTACCAATGTGTTTGATTATACTCTTATCTTGGCATTAGCACAATGTGCTAGAAAAGATCCCTTCAACTACATGAAACAGATCCTAGTTGATTATTCAAATAAGTGTTTATTTTGCTGTCATTGAGAATAGCCTAGGGACCCACCATCCAGGACTGTCAAGGTGGCCCTTGCTGTCATGGAGTTACATAATTTCTCTCTTCTGCTTCTCTATTTTTGGCACATGACTTTCATTCACATGGCCATCTCATGGATGCAAGATGCCAATTTCTAGCCTTCCCTGAGCATCACAGATGAAAAAGAAAGCAACAGGGAGAAGGGGTGATGTCCTTTTGTCCTCTTCAAGAAGGCAAAATTTTCTTCCTCCATGATGTGGCCAGGTTACTGAGCCACATATGTCTGTGAGATGGAGATGATAACTATTCCTACTTTATTGACTTACAGGATTAAATCTTATAGTGTTCCAACATAAAACAGTCCATCAAAATATGCTAAGCAGTGGCAGCAGCATTAATATAATCATTAACCTTACAGTTACAGAACTGGGGATTATTTCATTAATTCTGGCCCAATCTTCATGGCTTTTCTTTGTAGTCTCAGGGTTTTTTTTCCCCTTTAATATAATTATATATTAATACCAACCTTATGGGCTAGTCGTAACCATCAAATAGCAGAGTTAAAGAAAAAATTCCTTTAAGTAGGAAAGTGTTATGTCCTAACATGAGATGTTATGTTACTATACTGTATACACTTTCTCCCCTTATTTATTACTTTCCCCCCTTCCTAGTCCCCACTGGCTCCCTGAGATGAAATTGGCAAAGGATGAGGTAGATAATATTTGGGACCTTTGAAAAAGATACAATTGATACATGTGGACAGTATTCTCTCAATCACAGCTACAAGTGCTCAAATATTTATTTCCAAGAGACTGAGCCATAGTCTAAAATATTCCTTGTGATTTTCAGCTCAAATTGAAAAACTGTGTTTTCAAGCTGTGTGTGTGTGCCAGAGATGAACATATTATTCTGACATGTTGTAAGTCCTAAGTGTTTTTCCCCAGCTTTGGAAAAAATTTAAATTGTCTACCTTTGTAATAAGCAATACTCATTTTAAACAGTCCCAGTTTGTAGAGTCCCCAAAAGAGGGCAGGGCATGGGGTCTACTTTTAAAGATGGGAGTTATACCACCTGCTTTAGGCCCCGGGGCCATTTCATATGCACTTGGCTTTAACATCACTAAAGTTCCCACAAAAGATGTCATCTTTAGTCACTTTAAGTAGTCTCCTGTAAGTACTAAAGAAGTGGTTTCAGTCGGATATTCCTAATTTTTAGAACTTAGGTAGATTCCAACACATTCCTTTTATGCCTCCCACATAATTTTCTATTTGCACAATATACTGAATTTCTATTCCAATTTTCCATAATTTTACTTAAGGGACACTTAGTGCTTGATAACAGCTTTTTTTCCCCACATTGATGCATGAGAAATTTTGCTTTTTTTGCCATTAATTCTAAACCTTAAAAATGAAGCTGAGTAATGCTTGGCATTTTTCTTTTTCATTAGTTAAATAGGAGAATCCCTTTATATATTTGGCTGCAGTGTTTTTTCAGTCTATTCCTGTTTTCTATTCTTTCTTAGCCTCCTTATAGGCAGGATTCTAATGCTATCCACAGTGTTAGTCGGCACTCTTACAAAGCCCATGAAGGCTACAGTCTTGATGTAGTCCTTGTGGTTTGAATCCAGTTTGCAAAGATCAGGACTAAGAAACTCAGTAGACTGGATACCAAGGAAGTAGTTTAAAGCAAGAAGTATACTAGAGCCGGGCGTGGTGACGCACGCTTGTAATCCCAGCGTTCGGGAGGCTGAGACCGGAGGATCCGGGTTCGCTGCCAGCCTCAGCTACCTAGTAAGGCACTCCGCAACTTAGTGAGGCCCGGTTTCAAAATAAAGAATAAAAAAATAGGGCTGGGGGTGTAGCTCAGAGGTAGAATGCCCCTGAGTTCAATCCCTAGTACTGCAAAAAAAAAAAAAAAAAAAAAAGTATACCAGAGATTTATTTATAAGTATGAAGGCCAATATATTTATTTATAATAAAACTATTTTTATCATAACCAGAATATTTATGAGTGACCATCCTTGGGTAATATCAGGCCCACCCTAACTTTCATAAGGCTTGGGTCAAAGTACAAATGGAGGACCATGAGCCATCTACGTGTCTACAAATAATAAGTAAGGTTATTATTGATTGAAGAGAGGAATTTGAAGTTTCCCAATGCAAAGAAATGGTCAATGTTTAAAAAGAGAGAAATGCTAATTAACCTGATTTGATCATTATACATCATATACATGTATGGAATTATCACACCATACTTTATAAATATATTCAATTGGTGTCAATTAAAAACTCATAATAAAAATTATCACAAATATATCTTCATTCTAATCTAAAAGGCCAGTTAGAGTTGCAATTCTCTGCTCTCAGTCAGGCAAGGTGATACACACATATAATCCCAGCTACCAGGGAAGGGAAAGGAGAGAGGGTGGCAAATTTGAGGCCAGCTTGGGCAATTTAATAAAATAAAAAGACTGTGGATGTAGCTTAGTAGGAGAGTCCTTGCCTAGCATGTGTGAGCCCCTGGGTCCAACCCCCAGTATATTAAAAATAATAATTATCGTTTTCTATTCTCCTTGTGAGGAGTAACCAGCCTCAGAGCTCCAATCTCCATGCCCAAGCTCTTCAAATCCCTATTGTAAACGCCCCAAACTGAGAAGTATAAGTTCAATCCATACTAAGTGCAAACACCTACTAGGTTGGTGAGAGTCTCTCTAAGTTGCTGAGGCTGACTTTGAACCTGAAATCCTCCTGTCTCAAACTGAAGTGTGTGCCACCATGCCTGGCTAAGAATTTCCACTTCGAGCACATTCCCAGGTGAAAATGATGCTGCTAGTTCAGGACACATCTGAGAACCATTGCCTTTCCTGTATGCTTTTCACTTTGTCTCCCCTCCTTTACTCTTCAATGCAGCACTATGTCATCCAACCTCACCACTTATTGTCATGGCCTGACCAGAGACACTAATCCTTTCCTAATGGCTGAGTCTAATAGGCCCCTCTCATAGCCATCAGAATCCCAGAAAGCTGATGCATTGGATGTGATTGACCACCAGCACTGCACGCCTCATCTTTGAGTTGTATGTCACAATAACCTCTTGGGTGTTGTACTTCTCTGGATGCTAACTTTTTTTGCTGCACAGGTCACCTGGAAGACTTCCCCCCCGCCTCCCCACACACCCTTTTTTGGTACTAGAGGCTGAATCCAGGGACATTCTACCTCTGAGCTACACTCTCAGCCCTTTTCATTTTTTATCTTGAAACAAGATCTTGATAAGTTGCTGAAAGTCTCCCTAAGTTGCTGAGGCTGACTTCGAACCTATGATCTTCTTGTCATAGCATCCCAAGTATTGAGATTACAGGTATGTTGCCCAACTACCTAGCCATCTTTTTTAGACTGGTGCCTAATGCCATCTTCTCAATGAGGCCAATCCTTTTCTTGTTCTCTAAACATGAATGCCCCCTTTTCCCATTCTGTTCTATTTATGCTTGTATCATTCCCTCTGTAATGTGCACATAAGGCCTGATTTACCATTCTCCTTGCTAAGGGAGAATCTTGACCAGTATCTGTTTTATTCTTCTAAGTATTGCTAAACAGCAGGTACGAGGGCTTCCCAGCTATCAGTGCCCACTCCAATTCTTTGGGATATAACAAAGGAATGTGCAGATGAGGTGCTTAAGAAGGGTAAAAGCCAAGTCTCTGGGTTGGGACATATGTCATTGACTGTGTGGTCTCTTGATAGAATGCTGGATACTCAGGAAGGGAAATCCTCTGCAGATGCATTTGCCAGTAGAAGGAACTTCTGGCATTATCTTGGGTGCATGCAATGCTTCTACAGGCCTGGTAGTCTGAGGATTAAAATCCAGCTTCCATTCAGCTCCTGGATGCCTGAATGTTATGGCTTCTCTTTGCTGAAAACATTTCTCATTTTGCATAGCTTTAACAGGTTTGGCCCTCTCTCCTCTTTCTCATTACACTTCCCTTTCATCTCTCCTCCTTGCTTCAGAAAGGGAGAATCTTTATCTTGCAAGCAAATGTCTTATCCATTATAGGAGTTCACTGTATCCTCAAGGATTAAATATTTGGAAGCAAAGTCAGGAAGAGGCAAATTCTCTTTCTTTCTTTATCTTCTTCTTTTTCTTCTTCTTCTTCCTCCTCCTCCTCCTCCTCCTCCTCCTCCTCCTCCTCCTCCTCCTCCTATTTCTCCTCCTCTTTTTCCTCTCCTCCTCTTCTTTGCTTTCATCCAATTATGTTGCTCTCCTGGGTAATATAGTCCGCACAGAGCAGGTACTTCTCTGGAGGGTGAAATGAAGGTGGGAATCACACTGTCTGCAAAAGGAAAATATGTTAGTGATTATGTCAAAACACAGCCTGGGATTCAGTTCACTGTGCTGTTCAAAAACTTGGCTCTAACTGCTCCGTGGCCAGTGACTCTGCGTTATTCATCTATGTAGCTACCTTGCCTGTCACCTGCCGTGCCTGTCATATTTACTAGGGAACTAGGAGGTATCACAGTCTTATACAAAATGATAGCCTGGCACCAGCATCTTAGAAGAGTTTCAAAGAAAACACACTTGACCCCCAATATTAATGCACCCTCGGGGCTTAGGTCAATAGGTCTGAAAAGAACCTCTTGGATAATAATCTTCTCCTTCCTCCCAAATCCTATTTCTCTACCTAATCCAGGGTCAGTCACAGCAGCAGAATGCCAGCAGCAGCCACATATGTGCAAGTCAAGCTTCTCTCCATCTGCTTCTTCCTTAGGGAAAATTGAATGCTAAAATGACTTTCTAAGGGGAGGAAACACAGCTGCTATCAGCACCACCCTTGGAGAGTCACAGAGGAAGAAAGAAAACTAGCAACCAAAAAACTAGCAACCTCCCTCTTCCTTAGGTTCTAGTTTCTTTTGGACACATTCTGAATGGCAGTGATGATTCACTTTGCACTGGAGTGCTGTCTCCAACAGCATCTCCTTCCTTCACAGTGCTGGCCCCTGCCCCATTTGCCTTCAGGACCTGGGAGCCAGGGAGACAAGACCATTTCTATCTCAGGCATCTATGTTTCTGACCAATCTAAGTGCAAGGAAGAAGCGCTTCACATTTCTTTGAAGTAATGGGCTTGGGTAGAGAGGTGGGGTGGATGCTGAAATGCCTGAGTCTAAGGGAAGGGAACTCCAAAAGGGAGCATCACCATTGCTGTCCTTGAGAGTCCAGAGCCTGAGAAGAAGGAAACTTATCTGGCAAATTATTCACGATTCTCCCTCTAAAAATGAAATAATGACTAGATAGAATCACCTTTTATTTCTCTTCCCCGGAAAGTACTATTATAGCCTTTTTGAGTGATCTTGGTTTGTTTGTTTATTTTACTTAAGTTTACCCTCTATGTAGTGATATTGATTTTCCAGAGGAGTTCCAACTTTAAAAATGCAAATTTAGCCAGGTGTGGTAGTGCACATCTGTAATCCCAGTACTTGGGAGGATGTGGCAGGAGGATCACAGGTTTGAGGACTGCCACAGCAACTTAGTGAGATTCTGTTTCAAGATAAAAAAAAAAAAAAAAACTTTAAAAAAAGGACTGAGGGTGTAGCTTGGAAGTAGAAGCCTCCTAATTTTGATCCCTAGTACCCCCCCAAAAGCAAATTTTTATATTAATGACAAAGTTTCTTTTGCTTCATTCATGTAATTTTGTTCTTTTCAAGAAAGGAAATGCAATTCTAATTTAGTTGGTATGGCCCAGATATCTTTATTTTTTGTTATTTCAGTGTTTCCCAGGTGTTCTTCTATCTAGCCAGAGCTGAGATCCACTGATTAAGAATCTATAAGGCCGTCTCACTCTAAAATGTTATTTTACAGGTCTAAGTTTTACTAACAACTTATGGATATAATCTATTGATTGATATCTTGCTCCATATTGTACCAATATACAGTTGTATCTTTTATTTAATTGTACAATTTATTTTTAGTACAGAGATACATCAGAATTGGAACATAGGGCTAAATGGACTATTTCCTTGTGACTTAATAATACCCTGATTGGTTAAATTTATATACTCCTTTACATTTTATCAACAGCTTTTATGTTATCTCATTTGATTATCAAAACAATTCTACATAGTCGATGTGCCGGTGTTTGTAATGAAATGGGAGAATGATTTCTGGAATGGTTCATGAGGAATATTATCAATAAAGTGATGCTTGCACCCAGTCCACTTTATGACCCCAGCAAAGGGTCCTAGTCAGGGCTGTGAAATAGGAAAAGCATCTGACAAATATGACGAAGTATAAAGGCTGCCTCTTCCACCCCACAGAAGTGGCAAAGAAGAAGGGCCAAGGAGAGAGAGGAGGTAACTGGTCAGACCAGTGTGCATGACTTTGTTTCCCTGGGATGAAGGCATGGGGGGGGTGCTGGTGGTCATTTTAGGGGAAATCAGGAAGCAGAGGGTACACTGGCCTTCTGTTGGAACATAGGGATAAAGTAAGAGTGGGAGCAGGACCTCGTTGCGCAAAAGGTGCAGTTGTGCTCGTGGTCCCTGTAAGGAAGGCAGAGGTAGCTCAGCTGAGTCTTCAGGATCTCTCTGAGGCTACAGGGTGGAGAATGTGGACAAGACTCAGGAGAGCTCTGAGGAATCAGCACAAGCCAGGGTAGGGCCAAGTCCTCAGGGGAGGGTGACTCCAGCTCTGTTGGTGTAATCCTTCACACTCATGGGGAACAACTCCAGGCTGCTAGATTATTTAACTAATTCCTCCTATTGAAACCCTAATTTATGTCTCTTCTGTCTGGACACAGGTCTAGATGATTTAATAAGGCTGATTCAAATTGAGAGGGATAGAATAGAAAGAACATATTGTCAGACAGATCTAGTCCAGTTCCAGCAGTCTCCGGTTGGGTCTCCTTACCCAAGTCACTCTGCATCTCTCAGCATCAATTACTTACATCTAGCTCTCAGAGGTGATATAAGGAATTAATTACCAACGCGGTTGACAGTTTGGTTTCTTTGGGTCATCACGGTAGCACCAGTGCCTAGAATAGAGTCTGGTTTATAGTAATCACAAAACACAATTGTTGAAGGAATTGAATGAATGGATCAACTAGCATAAATCCTAACCAAAACTCTTTACAAAAGGAAGGAATATACTGAATAATATAATTGAGAGAACCAAATGTTGGTCATTGAACAGGCATAATTTAAACCATGGCTCTATTTCTTTATACATCTTCCTGCTTGCCTTCTTGCCTGTGCTAACTTCTTCCTCACCTCCATTTTGAGATGACTACAAGAATTGTAGGCCTTATCATGTGCAAAGAAAATTCAGTGGAAAAAATGGCCATTTCTGGTTGCTGTTTCTTTGAGATGAAGAAATGTCTTTCTCAGAGTGACCATCAAACCTCTCTTCTTTCCTTTGACCACATTGTTCTGAATGCCCATTCGTGAGCCAAAGTCTGTGATTTAAGTGATTTTTTTTCCCACTGTTTAGTCCAGGTTTGGTTTCCAAAATCAGTCACAGGCAGGGAAAATAGGGTAACACTTAGAATAATTTGACTCTGACACTCAGCCTGAAGGGCAAGGGCTATCTGGGAGGAGGAGGAACTTGAGCCCAAATGAGAGTTCTTTGAGGAAGGAGAAAATGGAGGCTGGGGTGGGTGCAGGGTGACCAGCTGTTAACATTTACCAAAATATATAAGAATCCATCACCAGACTTGGCATATACAGAGCTCTCAATGCCCCCTTTCTCTCATAAGTAGGACTCATGTAAGGATTCAAAGAAAGTGAATACATCAAGTGGAGGGCAGTCAGTAATATGGTGGTATTGGAGAAAGATGGAGACAGAAAAAAATGTAGCCGACTCAAATGAGGAAAATGAGAACTTTAATAATAGTAGTATTTACAAAAGTTTCAGGAACTAAGGAGAGTTAAAGAAGCACTGCAGTTCTGGCGATGAGGGACCCATTACTAGCCCAGACCTGAAAGAGCAAAGGGAAGGAGTTATTGACACACCTGGAAGGAGCAGCTGTCAGGTTTTCAGTGGTGGGGGAAAGGAAGGAGATTTGCCCGTCGAGGGACATATAACAATGTCTGGAAACTGGATTGTCTTGAGTAAAAAATTATTAAGTCCAAGAGGACAGTGGTGTCAAGATGGAGAAACTTTGTACTAGAGAAATCACTGTGAAGATGGAGGCTGAGGATGTGACCTTTGTTTATAGCCCATGGCAATCTAAGGCAGGGAGAGTATTGGAACAGAGATACCTGACCTTCCAACTTCCTGCCTGTCACATACTGGCTCGCATTGGACAAACCCAACCTGAAGCTAGAGAACAAGGAATTCTACTGATGCAGATCATAAATGTCACCTTCACAGCCAGGGTAGGTTGGAAAAGAGTGCTGGAACAGAGAGGCAAATGGAAGACATCTAGTACAGACGGCAAGAGTCACGTTGTGGTTCAAAAAAACATCAAATATAGTTAAATTTGCATGGATCAACCTACTAAGGAATCTGAAGACAAGTGGACTAGATATAGGTCTAATTAAAGGAGATGTTTAAGCCTTTGATGCTGAGTTCTAATTATATTATATTTTGCAGGGTTCTGAGAACATGAGCTAAATGAGTGCTTCCCAAAGTTGGTTCTGTGGAATGCTAGCCTCTCATGTCTTGATAGGCATTGTAGGTGGGGTATGGGGTGGCTTTTAACTAAAATGATTGGAAAATGCTGCATTAAATAATGGGAAATATGACTAAGCAGAGATTTTTGGATATACCAACAATCATGCAAATTTCCCAGAGAGGATAGATTTTAAACAGGTTCCCAGACATACCTGACACAGTGAAGAAATGTTTCAAGGGGTACACATTGGAAAATTTCAGAATATATCTTGCTAAAAAAGATGGATTTTGCTAAATTGTGTCTGGGAGAGCAGAGAAGGGTGTCAGTAGGAAGACACAAAGTAATGCACAAGGATTTATTTCAATGACTGCATGGAATATCAAAAATACTTCTTTAGTTCAGCATTTGTTAAGCTGAATTTGGTGACCTTTCGAGGTCTATCAAGTGGTTAGACACCAAGCAAGCATATCCTATGAATTTCATTCAGTTTTAGATACATATTAATAACTTACTTTCCTTTAGTTAGTAAAACACATTTGAGGCAAGATATTCTTCCATGTTCGAAGCCTTGTTTTTTATAGTAACAGGTAAATGGGACAGGCATAGTAAATGGTTTTGAAACACTCAGTAGGGGATGCACAGGTATTAAGAATTAGGACATTTTCCATTTTCACTGACCAAAAATCTACCTGAACAGAAATAAACATGATAGTAATTCATTGGTTCATATAATGGGAAAATTTACAGGTTTTTTGGCTTTGGGTGAGGTTTGATTCAGGGGATCAAAAAATGTTGTCATCGTGTAGTTTATCTTTCTTTAATCAGCTCTCTGTTTACTGGCTTTATAAGTTGGCCCCAGCAGTTTCAGTCTCATCCTTAAGACTGATTGTCTCAGCAGTTCAAACTATCATTACACCTTATTGAATATGTCTGGATATGATAATGGCTTCTAAATCACTTTGGCCAGAGAAATTCAGTGCTCTGATTGGTCAAGGATGACTCCATGCTTCACTATGGAATTAGGGTTAGTCATTTCTGCCTAAATCACAAAGAAAGAGGAAAGGAAAACCCAGAGGGTCACGAGGATGGATACTTTGGTAAAATACAACAGAGGTCCACTTGAACAGGCATCCTCGTTTAGGATAGCCCTTCACTTTAGACCTAGAAAGGACCTCAGACTACCTGTTATTATATAGAAGATAAAGCTAATGGACAGAGAAGCTAAATGTTTCTTCTAAATTCAAATGGCTATTGGCAAAAGGTAGATGACAAATCAAGGATTCCTAATTTTCAATTTTCAGTTTAGACTCCATTGTGTCACATCGCATTCAACCACAGACAAGTGCCCACTTTGTGCAAGGAATCAAGATGAATGAATGAATAAGTGGCAAAAGACTTATTACTAGTCTGAGGTTTCAAATAAAGTGGATCTTGATGCCTTCCCAATTTTTTTTTTTTTTTTGGTGGTGGTACTGGGGATTGAACCCAGGGAAGTTCTACCTCTTAGCCACACCCTCAACCTTATTTTATTTTTTAGTCTGAAACAGGTTCTCGCTAGGTTACTGAGAGTCTTTCTATGTTGTCAAGGCTGACCTGGAATCTGCAGTTCTCCTGTCTCAGCATCCCAAGTACTGGGATTACAAGCGTGGCCTACCATGCCCAGCTTCCCAATTCTTTTCTGAGTTTGTAGTGGCCCTATTTTCTCACCCTTATATGTTTGCTAACATTCCTCTTCATGTTAAGAAGTACCTGGGACATGAATCAGGCAGCTGGGTTAGCAAAGGATATGTATGCTGTTACAACTGGTTCTTATATTATTAATCAGTTAGTGTGCGTGTCTGTGTAAACTAGTTATAGCAGTCAGTCTGCATAGATATGCTACCCACCTTATGGAGCATGATCAGTATTTATCTTTGCCTCAGGATAATTTTATTTGTCTTGGTCACCATAGAGTGCTGATGCTAATATTAGCTTCCTTTAAAAATATTTTACAGTTAAAGCTTAGTAAGCATCTTTGGTTCATCTCTCAGAAAGAAAACATTTCTATTCTAATTTTTGGTGTGTATAACACTGAGTCTCCAGGTAAAAAATGATGAGGAAAGGAAGCAGACCCAACCCTTGGGAAAATTGCAAAAAGAAGACTAATATTATGCTTGGTTCTCTCTCATCTCACTTGCTATTTCTATCTTTTTTTTTTTTTAATTTCTTGGTTGCTGGTGTCCAGTGCCATCTGCATTTGCAGGGCTATGGTTTAGCATTGAAATTTTGTTTAATTATATTGAAAATTAACTGACCTTTAGAGAATAGGGAAAGTCCATTTCTTTTTTAAATTTTTAAATTTTTTTAATTTGTGCATTGTAGTTATACATCATAGTGAGATTCAAAGATATGCATACTACATATCTTGCCTGTGCTTCTCTCTGCACTCCAACTCTCCCTCCCTCCATGAAAATATGCTAGTGGGATTGGTAATGATACATTCATATATAAACATAACATTACTTGGTCTAATTCCTTCCTCAAGCCTCATTTCTGCCTTCCCCTTATTTTCCCCCAAATCCCCTTCCACTATTTTATTTGTCTATTTCATTTTCATGAAGCCCCGTTTCTTTCCTATTTTCTCTCTAGCTTCCACATAGGAGAGAAAACATATGATCCTTTATTAATCTGAGGAGTCCGGCTGATCTCACTTAGCATAATATTCTCTAGTTCCACTAATTTTCCTACAAATGACATAGTTTTGTTCTTCATTATAGCTGAGTAAAACTCTATTGTGTGTATTTATCACACTGTCTTCATCCATTCATCTGGACTGGTAGACATCTAGGTTGGTTCCATAATTTGTGTATTGTGAAGTGAGCTGCTATAAATGTGGGCATGTATCATTACAATATTCTGACTTTAATTCTTTCCAAAAGATACCAAGGAGTGGTATAGCTGGGTCATAGGGTGTTTCCAATCTTAGTCTTATGAGGAATCTCCATACTGATCTCCATATGGTGTACTCAGTTACAATCCCACCAACAGTGTACAAAAGTTTCTGTTTCTCCATATCCTTGCCAGCATTTATTATCTTTTGTATTCTTGATGGCTGCTATTCTAACTGGAGTTAGATGGAATCACAGTGTAGTTTTAATTTGCATTTCCCTAATTGCAAGTTATGTTGAGAATTTTTAAAATATATTTGTTGGCCATCTGTATTTCTTCTTTTGAGAAGTATCTATTCAGTTCAATTGTCCATTTTTAACTGGGTTATTTGTTATTCAGTGTCATGTTTTTTGAGTTATTTCTATCAGAGGATAGTTTTTCTCATTTTGTAGATTTTGGCAAAGATTTTCTCTCATTTTTTAGGTTATCTCTTTTCTTTCTTAATTGTATTTTTTTACTGTGAAGAAGCTTTTTAGTTTTATGCTATTTTATTTACTGATTCCTGAGTGTTAAGGGTCTTATCGAGGAAGTTGTTATCAGTGCCTATATGTTGGAGAGTTTGTCTTATGTGTTCTTCTAGTAATTGCAAAGTTTCCGGCCTAATTTTTATGTCTTTGATCCATTTTGAGTTAACTTTTGCACAGGGTGAGAGATAGAGGTCTAATTTCATTCTTCTACATATGAATATGTAGTTTACCCAGAACAATTTGTTGAAAGGGCTATATTTCTCCAATGTATATATTTGGCACCTCTGTCAAAAACCGGCTGTCTGTAGTTATGTAAATTTGTCTCTGTATCTTCTATTCTATTTCATTAGTCTATGACTCTGCTTTTATGCCAATACCATGCTGCTTTTGTTACTATAGCTCTGTAATATAATTTGAATTACTGTGATGCATCCTGTGTGATTCTTATTATCCAGAATTGTTTTAACTATTCTGAGTCTTCTCCAATTTCTATCTTCAGTGTTTGAAAATTTTCATTGTAGCGGTTTGGAAGCCTATTTCCAATTTATTATAACAAAACTTATAATTTGATTCAATCAGGTGAATATGAGGTACCTAGAAGAGACTATCGTGTGCTAAGTACAATTACTTATACCTGTTGAATGCATTTTAATTTGAATGTTTTGAGGTCAAAGTATGAATTCCTCCTCTTTCTTTCTTTCTTTTTTGAGGGTGAGTAATATTCCATTATGTATATCCAGTCATGAGCTACATAACAACCTTTTCGTCATCAACAGACTACATGTATAATAGTTGTAAGATTATATTGTCTTAGTTTGTATAAGTATACTCTATGATGTGTTGTACAAGATGATAGATATCTAACAACACATTTCTCAGAATATACATTTGTCTTTAAGCAACACAAGGCTGTATACCACATTTTCTTTATCCATTCAACCTGTTAATGGACACTTAGGTTGATTCCATGTCTTGACTATTATGAATAATGCTGTAATGCACATGAGAATGCAGATATCTCTTTGAGAAAGTGATTTCATATCCTTAGATAATACCAAGTAATTGGAATGCTAAATCAATTGTAGTTCTATTTTTAATTTTCTGAGGATATTCTCTTTTCAAATTTTACTGTCATCAAACAATGGATCCATATGAAACAATTTTAAAAAGCTAAAAACCTTAAAATTATTTTAAACAAGGAAGTGGACAACTATCCAAGGCATGCAATCCAAAGTTCCTGTGATTGCAAATATGTTTCTTACAGAAAAAGATGGTGAATAATGGTGGAATAATGGACATGGTGGAGCATGTCTGTAATCCCAGCTACTCAGGAGGCTGGGGTAGGATTGATAACTGGAGGTTAGCCTGGGCAATTTACTGGGGCATTTGTCTTAAAATAAAAGAAAAAGGTCTGAGGATGTAGTTCAGAGGTAGGGCACTTCCCAATATGACTGAAGCCCTGGGTTCAATACTCAGAACTGAAATGACAACAACAAAACAAAACAAAAGATGATAATGATAAATACTGGTGGTAAACTGAATCATAAATATCAATCTAAGAAAATAAAATTAACGTGCATTATCTTACATAGTCAAAATGGCCCTCTATGATCTTCTGTATGTATATAGGTAGACCTATTTACTTCTTCCTGTCCTATGCAAAGAAATAAAATAAAAATTTTTTTATACAGATTTTTTTCACTTTGGTCTCTGACCAGGATATGAGAGTATCAGATGAATTTTCTTTTTCTTTTTTCTAATTATGGAAAGTCTTTGTCCTTAAGTAAATATGGAGCAACCTTTGGCATAGCTTATTATAGTTATCATCTGAAGTTATTATTTAGCAATAATTGAGAAAGAGTATAAATGGAAAACATTTAAATTTAATTTAAATTTCTTGTGTTTTGCATTTTTTGAAAATGTTCACCTTGTTGTACAAGACATTTTACTTCAGAATATTTTAGTTAGAGGACAAGAAAAAAGGTGCTGTGAACCTTAAACAAATTAAGATAATTCAAGACCGCATGGCTCTGGGCTAGGTAGTGAGGAGATCAATGTCAGCTAGAATTATCACTCAGGCTGCAGCCATGTTAAGACATCCAAGGCTCTTTTGAGTGAGATTCAAGTTAAAAAAAAACTTATGAGTTTGAAGAAGCTTAATTTCATGCTTATGATATTTAGCTTCTCATTTTCTTCTTTTGCCTTTTTGAATGTTTATTCACAGATTGGTTTATTTATGGCTAAATGAGCAAAGTCCTTTGATATTTTATTAACAAATATGACATATTTATCAAATTACATCTATGGAATATCTTGGAGATTTTTAATCACTGTACCCTAAAAAACAGCATCCCAAAACATTTACAGAGCTCACGCAATTCTAACAAGTGTCAGCAGCAATGACCAGGAGAAGCTATAGTCCAGAAGAGACCCTTGGAACTCATTTAGGTCATCCCCCTGTGCCAACAGAAGGATACAATGACACATATAGCTCTATACAAGTAAAAAAAACACTCTCATAGCTGAGAGTATTTACACACCTGCAATCCCAGTAATCAGGAGGCTGAAATAGGAGGATCGCAGGTTTGAGGACAGCCTCAGCAACTTAGTGAGAACCTGTTTCAAATAAAAAAAAAATTTAAAAAGGGTTGTGGGTATAGCTTGGAGGTAGAATGCCCTTGGGTTCAATCCCCAGTACCACAAAAAAGCAAAACAAAACAAAACAACAACAGCAAACAAACACACTCATAAAAAGATCCTGGTCTTGTAAATATCTGTGCAGAAAAACAAGCCTGGGAGATCTGTAATAGGTTTTCATGGTTTATCCATCTGAATTTCTGGGTAAAGCTATAATTTTTTTTAAAGCAAAATGACTAACACGTTATTGACTATAGAGCATTACAACATCAAGGAAGTATGCAAAGGAGTTCACTTAGCCTGCTGCTTGTTCCTCCTCTGAAAGAGCATGGTCTGTTTTGCTTTTGATATTACAATGAATTGAAATGAAGATTCTGATATCAAAAAGAAGAAGTTAGAAATTGGGGAGATAAATAAGTAACCAAAACAACTAAAACCCTGAGAGATAAAAAGATGTTCTTTTAAAATTTCATTAGTGTCCTTCTGTTGCCAGCCTCCCTGCTGTTCAACAACAATTTTTTTTTTTTTCAGGAAGTCCCTACATGTACAAACCAAGCACAATGAACCTCATTTCTTTCCTAAAGAGAATGTACTCAAAATGTTTTCAAAGGTTCTTAAAGAAGTGAGGCAGATTTTGACACCTTGCTGATCTTGAGATGAGTGTCTGGAGATAGGTTTAGTAGAGAATTTCCTAGAAGATGCCCACCCAAGTCATGTGAGAGGTTCGCTTACAGGACATTATACTGTGGATATAAGTGCTAAATCTTTAGCCCTAGTCTACTATGTTTTTACAAAAGACACGTTCTTTCAGCAATAGGAATTGAGCTCAACTTTAGATAGTGGCTTTTTCAATGAAGTAACCTATCACATCTATTTCCAGATACTTCCCAGACCCCCTGCAAATCCAAGCCAATTTCTTGGAGGGTTATTGTAACACTCCAATGACTTATTTATGTGCCTATATAAGTGCAAAATATCCACAATAGACATTAGGAAGGGGGCTGTGATCTTATCATCTATTTCAAGTTGTCTAAGACTATTGTGTGTAATGAATATGCTGATAATTTTCTGCCATGATGCAATTCTCAGTATGTCTGCTGGCTACCACAGCACATACAACTACAAAATATACATCATTGTGCATTGTAGCTTAACATAGTTGTATCTCTGAAATTGTGTACTACAACAGATATACTCTCCATTAGTCTTTTGCACTTTGTGTCCATTTTTTTAGACAGAGCACACTCAAAGTGGCAACCCCAGAAAATAAGATGAAGATTCCCAGGTCTATCACTGGCACTTGTTTACCTTGCAAAGAGCAGGCTTCCTTAATGTTTGCTATAAGGGTGACAGGTTCCCTAAGCTTATGGATCTAGTGTGGCACATCCTACTGTGTGCTCAAGTCTTCTAGGACTTCCATATGGTTCTGGGAAAGAATTATAGAAGCTTAGGGAACCAGAACAAATATGCTGGTACTCCTGCTGTTTTGCTATAAGTGATTTTGTTTCTTGCTTCTGACAAAGAATCTTAAGTCTTTTTGTAATATCCATGAAATGGTAGGTTATTGATTAGTTTGTAGAGTTACTGTAGTTGGAGTTCTACTGTTTCCCATATTCTCTACTCATAGTATTTAAAGAGGGCAAAATTTCCACCATGGTAAGCCTTTAGATCTGCTTAAATTTATTGTAAGAATCTTGTGGTTCAAGGTCATGCTTTGCACTTTTAAATCCTCTAAGCACTTAGTAGTGCTGTGCATATGATAAGTATTTGATAAACATTTGGTGGGTTGTTTAATCTTTGAAAGTTATCTTACTATCTTACATTATTCAGACACTTTGAGTAGGAGAATTTATTCCTGCTGTGACAAATACCATTAGCTCCTGTGTTAGTGAGCTTTTCATCACTGTGACCAAAATACCACTACCAAAAACAATTTGGAGGAAGAAAAGTTTATTTTGGTTAATGGTTTAAGAGGATTCAGTCCATGATCAGCTGATTCCATTGCTCTGGGACTGAAGTGAGGCAGAATATTGTGATGGGAGGGTGTGGCAAAGGAGAGCTGCTCAGCTCTTAGCAGTCAAGAAGTGGGGGGAGGAGAGGAGAGAAAGGGCTCTGGGACACAATATAGGCCGCAGGGCATGCTCTGAAGTGACCTACTTCCTTCAAACGGGTTACACCTCCCAGTAATCCATTCAGACCCCTCATGGTCCAATTATTTCCTAACAGCTCCCCCCGCCTTTGGACATTGTGATATGCCTTTACACGGGAGTTTTGGAGAACATTCTAGATCCAAATCATAGCATCATAGCACCCTCTAATTGATTTCTAGTAGAAATGTCAATACTTACTTCTTTTATTTCCTTTCAGATTATTTTCCTTCCTTCTTTACTTCTTTTCCTTACTACATTTAGCTCTCTATTGACTCCCTATTTACATGCTTCCTTTGATCTGTCATCTTTTCATTTGTTCAACAAATATTATTAAGCCAAGTGTGATGGTGCACACTTGTAATTCCAGTACTTGGGAGGCTGAGACCAGAGGATTCGGGTTTGCGGCCAGCCTCAGCTACTTAGTGAAGCTCTCCACAACTTAGTGAAACCCTGTTTCAAAATAAAGAATAAAAAAAAAATAGGACTGGGAGTGTAGCTCAGAGGTAGAATGCCCCTGGGTTCAATCCCCCAGTACCGCAAAAAAAAAAATATATATATATATATTTTTAATATATATATATATTTATATATATTTATATTTATTTATATATATATTTTTAAAATATATATATTTAAATATATATTAAATATATATTTATATATTTAATATATATAAATATATATTTATATATTTATATATATTTATATATTTATATATATTTATATATATTATATATTTATATATATTAAATATTAATTTATATATTTTTTAAATATATATATATATATTTAAGTGCTTAAGTGCTTCCTATATATCAGAGGCCATCATAGGTCCTGAAAATGCAATGGCAAACAAAATTAGTTAATATTTCTCACTTTTGTCTTTTTATATTCAGCTTTATTTGAAAAATTATTAAAAACACATTACAAGAGCCTGGTGTGGTGGCGCGCACTTGTAATCCCAGCATTCGGGAGGCTGAAACCGGAGGATCCGGGTTCGCGGCCAGCCTCAGCTACCTAGTGAAGCACTCTGCAACTTAGTGAGACCCGGCTTCAAAATAAAGAATAAAAAATAGGGCTGGGGGTATAGCTCGGAAGTAGAATGCCCCTGAGTTCAATCCCCAGTACCGCAAAAAAAAAAAAAAAATTATAAGAAAATCTACAAATAGCAAAATCCGTACTGGGAACAGGCAAAGAAGAAATGAGAGACAAGGAGGAAAAAAGTAAAGAAATAAAACAGTGCTTAGGGATGAGCCATACAAAAATGATGAGTTATAATTGTTTTCACCACAATTGTGACTTTAAGATTTAGTTGAAATCTTCTAAGTTCCCTTCATCTATAGAAAGCTCCAGCAGAAAATGGTCATATTTTTAAGGAAGGGCAGATGACCAGGGCACATAATTATCTTCTTTGTGCAATGGATTCTAAGGCAAATGTTCCACCATTTTGTGGGGTGTTTAACCATGGTGACCACAGAGTGAAAGTCCATCTAAGCCATGTCCCTCTCCTGGATCTAAGCTCCCTGCTTATCACCTGGTCTATTGTAACTCTACAATTTTCGTCCCTTCCCTGATGTGGTATTATATGTGTTATAATATATGAATCCGGAGGCATATTAAGGTGAAAAGTGATTATGATTCTAATCTGAGAGATTAAAAATGGTATTTTGGATAGGCTCCTGTGCATGGAGAAATTTGATATTTATTCCTTCATTTGTCCTTCATCGTACCCGAGTTCTGGCATTTCAGCTCCTTAAAATTCTAAGTTAGTCTTTAAGACATCTCTCATATATTAAACAATTGCAATAAGGGTTGCTCAGCATGTTACTTGTTAATAAAGGACATCTGCATTTGTTTTAATGCTTATTTAAAAAGAAATTGGGATTTAGTGCTTGTCGGCACTAATGGAATCAATGGTACTTTAATATGTGTTAATGGCACTTCAGTTCCCTTAACAGCAGAAAACAGTGAGGTTATTAACCAAACACAGGATTGCTCCATTGGAAGAGAAAGGCAAAGATGGCTCATGATTTTGCTAGTGTGAGATCATTTAAACCTAAGTGATATGTATGTATTTATCTCTTTTGCAATGTTTTAATTCAAGGGCAAATAAAACTGTAATAATGGATACTGGGTAAAGTCATCATGCATGTTACCAAAACTGAAGGAAAAAAAAATGCTTGATGCTCCTCCTGGTGAAATTTCAATGAGATGCCAACTGTGAGCTCCTAGCTTTAGGAAAGGATTTTCCTCCCCACTGATTTATATGTCTTCAAAGCACCCGGTGATTAAGAGGAATGTAAGGAAAGATGTGCTCTAAAAAGAACAGAGGAGGGCAATACAGTGGGTTAGGCTTTAGTTCATCATGTTAAACTCAACAAAACAGGAAAGCCAATTAATAATTGAGGTTTTGGCTTGTATACTTTGATTTTGGACCACCGAGCCTTTCTTTAACTGGCACCTCTATAGAGTTTTGATCTTTTAAAGATTCACTTCTGGTTATATTCATCATATCTGGTAGCAGAACTTATAATTTGGTATCACATGTTGTTTAGTCAGAGACTTCAAATAATATTAAAAATAAGACATAATTACCTTCCTTAAGAAAGAACTATTCTTCCACTTGATATGTGTTTCAAAATGATCCTAAATATTTCCTAATGCATCTGATCTTCACATTAATTTTAAAGACTGGTAAAGGTTTTCTGCAGCTAAAAGTTTGGTGTGGTGGTGTACAACTGTAATCCCAATACTTGGGAGGCTGAGACAAGAAGATTACAGGTTTGAGGCCTTTGCATAGTAACTTAGAAAGACTCTGTTTCAAAATTAAAAATAAAAAGGGCTGGAGTATAGCACAGAGGTAGAGTGCCACCAGTACCACCCCCCCCCCACACACATACACATAGACATACACAAAGTCAGTCAAACATTTTAACTAGTTGGTAAAGAGTATAGAGTACGCTTAATTTTTATAGTATTTTGTATAGCTACTGGAAAAGATCTATTTTACTGATATTTCCTTAACATTTATGTTATTCTTCTTAAGGATGGAAAAAATAGGCTTAAATCCTTAGTTGAAAAAGAAAGGCATTTGGATTCTCATACAATTGATTTTTAAAGTTTTACTTAATGGTTTATAAACTCTAAAAGAACTTTCTCTAAATTATAACCTTTTTCAAATCTTATATAGATTGGATAATTTTTGGCACTTTTGGAAGCTGAAAGGACAGCGTTTGAAATACTAGATTGGAAATCAGAAAACTTAAAGTATTATCTCAGCTTAACACACCATGGTCTCAGATTCCATGTATCACTGAGTTGTTACAAATCCCAATAAGGCAATTTTAAGAAAGTGCTTGCATTTTTTGGAAGAAAGGTTTTATATCAATTCAAAGTATTAATGTAAGTCACTTAGAGTGCCATTGCTTGAAATCTAGGAGTCAATACAGTGGTCTCTATTGCTAACGTCTAGTGACATGAAACACTCCATATTGGTGCTGCATTTTTGTTAAAACTCAGAATAGAAAAGAGTGCTAAGCTGTAAGATCAATAAGCTATTAGAAGTCACTCTGTATGTGGGCAACATCATTTCTTCCTGTTTCTTCCCTCCTAGTTCCCTGACGGAGCATTTTGCTGTCAGGGAATATAACATGTCAACATGTTATATTTACCTGCATACCACAAAGACAAATATGTTGCTTAAATTTTCTCTCTTTCAAGAATAGTATACAAGCCAGGTGTGATGGCACACACTTGTAATCCCAATACTTGGGAGGCTGAAACAGGAGGATCGCAGGTTCTCAGTCAGTCTCAGCTACTTACTGAGGCCCGCTGCAACTTAGTGAGAACCTGTTTCAAAATAAAGAATAAAAAAAAAAAAGTAGGGCTGGAGATATAGCTCAGAGGTAGAATGCCACTGGGTTAAATCCCAGTACTGGAAAAAAAAAAAAAAAAAAGAATACTACACAAAATCAGCAGTTTTGAATGTTTCACAAAAGGGGGCAATGATTCCATTGTGAATTGATACCACATCGGTAGACAGGAGTAAACAGCAGGGAGTTAACGCAATACTACCTCAGCATCAGTCTAGAGAGTAGCCTGCCCAGAAGGCATGATCATAACACAATTTCTGCCACATGAGTGCAGCTATTTTCAAATCTTTTAAAATGTATTTTGGGTAGGATTCTTTGCACTTTAATGTAGGGCCATTTTCTTCAATGTTCTCTTAGGGGTGAATAGCTATCATCCTATGAAATGAGAATTCAGGCCACAAGTCAAATGTTCAAGGAGGTACACTGGGAGGTGATAATGCCCAAAAGATAAATTGGAAAGATACCATAGGTATTAGCTTGTGTAAATGCTGCTTTCAATTTGTGTAGCAGCCACTGTAGCATTTTCAGAACAAGATAATGAATTAAATGTAATTCTTGGCTGTCCCCTGAAGTCCTAATAAGGACCAAATAGCTGGATTCAAACTGATTTGAAACTTATCCTGGAACCATTCCATCCATGCCTCATTCTCGTTCTATAATTGGGCCAAGACAAGCTTTGATATAGCTTAATTTCTATCCTCTCTAGAGCGGGATGAGTGCGGCTTGTGAATGATAACAAAGTCTTATGTGTTTTCCTGCTTCTAAAGGACTCACGACACACCAAGATCTCTTCTTGGTTCTCATTTCTTAGGTGGGACAGTGTTTATATTTTAACCAATAGAGGCATTATTGTCTTACTTTTTCCCTCTTAACTGAGGTATTAATTATAGTATAAGAATCTCATTCATAATATAGTTTTCTAAGTTGGACTTTAGAAAACTTAGTTCTTATTACAACACCTAAGTCATTCAACATAATTTTACCAAACACTGCCAGGTGCTATGAATGATATAACCAAGCACAAAAGGCTTGTTTTATTTATTTTTTCTTTCTTTCTTTTTTGGTACTGGAGATTGAAGCCAGGGGCATTCTACCTCCAAGTTGTACGTTGGCAGTCAGGTAGAACCTGGTGAATGTACAGGGCCCACATCAACTTAATGAGAGACACGATGTCACACAGAGAAGGGTGAAATGGTGGTCGGCACAGTCAACGATAGCTTCAGTCAAAAGAAGAAGAAGACCTGTTCCAGCCTCCTGATGAGTTTTCCAGGGATGGCCTCACATATGTGACTGCCTCATTTGCCTTCAACTCCTCAGAAGATGTCACTCTAAAGGAGGCAGGACTTGAGACGTGCATGTTATAGATGCAGATGCATGATCTTTGCTGGATGAATCTCCCTTTTGACCACTCACACTCTGTGGGTGCCCCTAAGGAGTTGTACTGAGCCACCACTCAAGTAGCACAAAGCGTCATTTTCCAGCTATCTTTTTGGAGAGGAAAAGAGAATTGCCACCTGCCTTATTTGCTGGAGGCCCAGTTTGTGTGGCTTCTGAGGAATTATAGTAAACTAGATGGTATTCTTTCTATTGAGGCTCTTACAACCAAATATTCAAGGCAATATAGACCCATATTTAAAGAAAAGGAATAATCTTAATAGCTGGGGAGGGGGAGTACAGACCTATAATCCCTGTGCTTGGGAGCATGAGAAAGGAGAATCTCAGGTTCAAAGAAGAGATGTGGACAGTAATTTAGCAAGAACTTGTTTCAAAATAAAAAGGACTGTAGTGTAGCTCAGTGGTACATTTCCCTGGATTCAATCCTCAGTACCACTGAATAAATAAATAAATAAATAAATAAATAAACTTAAGAGGAAAACAAATTGTTGCTTCTGGTAACTCAAGATTAAGGAAAGCAATGGGATCTTAATGGAAGTATGTTTGTTTTATTCAATAGTTGGGAAGATAAAGAAGTTACATATTCAATAATTCCTAAATCCCTACTTTCCTTTTTAAAATTCCTTATGTAATTAGACTCTACTTGTAGTTTGGACTTTTTAAAAAATATATATAAATAAAATGTTCCCTGCAGAAGAAAATGAACGTCTTTGCATTAGTAAAAGTTCTTATTCTTTGTATGCCATAGAAAACAACTTGACAGAGATGGAGTCCATGTAGCAACAGAGGTAGCAAGGAGACCCTGGGGCCAAGCACCAGATTTTGCTCGTACTCTTGGGAGTGAAGCCACAGTATCACCCAGTAATTCATAAAAGAAATCACCAGAAGGGAAATTCTGGTTTTTAAAATCAAGGGGCAGAGCTGAATTAAAAATCAAAGGGGAATTCAGATATTATGAAAAATTAGGCTATCAGGCAAGGTGGCTCCTAAAGTTTTACTGAAGAGCTTTATTCCAGTGTACCTGCTTTTACTGATCCAATCTGATTTGTAAACAGATAAACCAGTAGTGTCTTCAGGGTATTCTGGCTTTTGACACAATCATGGTGACAGAATTTCATTATGTGAAATAGTAAGAAATATGCACATAAAAACTAGCCAAATAAGTCCATTTGTCTCAAAGACATCTTGTGTTTCCCAGTATCTATTCATCACATATGTGAGAAAGAATCCTTCCAAAGAGGAAGAATGTTTTAAACTGTATATCTACTCCAAAGTATGAATATCCTATATGTTTTATGCTTCTCCCTTAAATTACCTATCAAGCAACAAATACAGCTGTGTACAAAGGTTTGGGGAGAGTCCCCAGTGAGGGCTACTGTGAAGATAAATGGTTAATGTCTGCTCTCCCAGCTGCTCAGTTAATTACTGTAATAGAAAACATCTTGAGGGAAAACACTGCATATAGTTATTAGCAATTAACCCACAACTCTAAAAATCCACTATTCTTACTAATAATAGAACATTGCCCAGCCAGCCTAATTACAATTTCTACACAAGAGTCTTGTGTTTTCAGAAAATTTGACATATTATAAGTCACCACTATTTAAACTGCAGATAAGTCAGAATGAAGAAGATTACATTGAGAAATGCAAAATGGAGTGGAGAAGACAGAAATGGGAGGAACATGATTTATGTGGTAATGGACTAATTCTCCAACTGTGCAATAGATTCTGATATATTAGCCAAAAAACTTTTTTTTCTTTGAATGTGGTGTTAGTGGTTGATGGTACTAAAGTGGTGGGGAAGGTAGAATAAAATAACACAGTGCAGAGAGATGCATAGAATTAAATATACAAATAAGACCATGCTTTGTTTTTCATTGAATCAGGGAATCTTCTTAGTTACAAGCACCGTCTTGAAGCTCAAGTGCTTTTCCTCCCATTTAGATGAGTCTCTTCTATTTTCCCCATGTTAATAACTTTCCTTGATGCTTATTGGTCTTGTTCTGTCCAGAACACAGTAAATTCCTTCCTGCCTCAAAATCTCAACATTTCGACAAGCGTGGTGGCACATGCCTATAATCCCAGTACTTGGAAGGCTGAGATAGGAGGATCACAGGTTCGAGGCCAGCCTCAGCAACTTAGTGAAGCCCTATTTCAAAAATAAAATAAATAAAAAGGTCTAGAGGAATGGTTCAGAGGCAAAATGCCTCTGGATTCAATCCTCAGTACCACAACAAACAGACAAACAAGCAAACATCTCAATACTTACTATTACCTCTGTGTAAAATATTTGTACCCCAGGTGTAGCATGACTTGTTCCTTCTAAGAATTCAGGTATCTGCTCAGAGAAGACCTGATTACAGTACAAAATAGCCTGCCTCTCCCCTCCCTTTATATTTTAAACCATTCTTTTATTTTCCACACATAGACCACTATCTGATAGAACATCCCATTCGTTAATTTCTTAATTTCCCAATATTAAGCTATACCCATTGGCTTCCTTCCTGCTTTGAATGTTATACACCCACTTCCCAAATCCTCCTTTTCTTTATGCTCTTAGAATAGTTATATCACTAATCTGTACATATATTTACATAATTCTATATGTGGAATATTGTTTACAGCTAAGCCAAAAATACCTAGAATATTTCCTTTCTCAAATAAATGTTTTTCTATAGTTAATAACTTTCTTACATTTTTCCTCATATATAAGTAGGTAATCCCCCATGCCTTAATGCCTAGAAATAATTTCAATGACTCCCAAACACACTAAATAACCCCTCCCCTATTTTATTCCAGATATTTTCATACTATGCTCCCTACCCACTCCCAGATGATAGATTAGTTCCAGCTCACAGCTTGGGTTGTAAAAATTCCCTAAGGAAGTTTCTTTTGAAATTCACCTTCCTGGAGACTCCCCTTGTCTCTCAAGAGTCAGAGCCTCATTTTCTGATGTCCACATCGTTCTTCTTTCCTGCTTCTTTGTTTTGCTGAGGCATTTCCTCCAGTAGCTTCCTAAGAAAAGGTGTTTGGGTGGTCAAGTTTTTGAGGCTTTGTATGTCTAAAAATGTGCTATTTTATACATGATTGGTAATTCAGCTGAGTATGGAACTCTAGGTTGAAAAGTTGTTTTTCTCTACATTTGGAAGTTATTAATCTCCTATTTCATCTCATTTTGGTGTTTCTTTTCAGTAGCCTAATATTGTTCTGAAAGATGTCTTTTGTATGTCTAGAAACTTCCTGATGACGAGCATCAGCGTGTGTCTTTGTTGCCCCAGGTACTCTGGCCTCATTCAGTCTAGAGATATGTCTTCCACTTCTTGAGTCATTTTTTTTAATGATTTCCCTGATTCTGTTTTCTCTTTTCCTCTCAATGTTTCTCTTCAATTAATTTATTTATTTTTCCTTTCCTTTCCTCCTACTCCCCCCCCCCCCACCTTTGCTCTCCCTTCCCTCTTCCATCTTCTTCCCTTCTGGGAGATTTTCTTGATTTATCTATTGTATTTTTCACTTTCATTATCTTATTCTCAATCTCAAAAACCTACTTCTCATTTCCCGGATGTTCATTTTTATACTGAAAAGTGTTTGTGATGTAGTATTTCCTCTTCTCTTTCTGAAGCTACATATTTTTTGGAGCAGAGCCCATTTCCCTTCTTCTCTCAATCTTTAAAAATATGTTCTTTCCATGTAGGTCTCCACACACTGGAAGCCTTCTGTATTTGGGTAAGCAAGTGGGTATAGTGGCACATACCTGAAATCCCAGTACTTGGGAGGCTGACACAGGAGGATCATAGGTTGAAGGCCAACCTCAGCAATTTAGTGAGACCCTCAGCAAACTTAGTAAGACCCCACTATGTGCCTGTATGTCTATCTCTATGAAATACATTGTGATATGAGACTATAATGCACGAATAAAAGTATAAACATTTTTAAGGAGTAAAATAAAACAGGGATGGGGATGTGGCTCAGAGGTAGAATGCTCCTGGGTTCAATTCTGAGTGCCCTCTCCCCAAAAAAGAAGCTTTTGGAAGGAAGTTGTTTGTGGGTAGAAGTAGATAAATGGTAGAATTCACTGGAAGTTTATGAGTCACTGGCCTTTTACTGGAGTCTCCAGAGAACAATCCTCCAAACTCCTGCATTATGCAAAAAATAGACTTAGATTCAGGTTTTCTGGGAACCACAGGTGAGAGCAACCATGAGAACCCATCTGTTCATCCTGTAGACTCTCATCCAATCCTCTATGCTCAGCCCTCACCCCAGTCAAGGCTGATTTCCTGCAGTTTCGATTCTCCAGAGTCCTGAGGGAAAGGAAAATGGAACATTTGAGAATCAACTACCCCATGTGTTTTAGGACCAGATCCCTCATTTAAGGCTCAACAGCACCCCACGTTCCAGGGTGCCTGGTGCCCTCAGCCATTCTCTGGTCCAGCTGTCACACATCTCTTCTCATAGGCACGGCCTTCTGCAGCGACTTACAGAAGATGTTGATGAATTCTCTCCCCCATAAAAGTTAGGAATCCTGCATTGGGTTTCTTCTGTCTTCCAAACTATTCTTGAAATGGTTTGCCCATTGTTGTCTCCTCTTCCATTTGTCTTGATTGGATAATAACTTAAACCATTTCTTTACTTAATGAGATTTGGGGAGACAAAAGACACCAACTAGTGTCATCAATCTGCTGTACTAAACTAGAACCTGGCTATGCTTTATTTTTTTCTCTTAAGACTCAACATCTACTTTTGAAACAAGTTTCCCTATTTATTGAAAACAGTGGGTCTCAGTCCTTAGTGTGCATCAGAATTATTTCAAAGGCCTTTAAAACACACATTGCTGAGCTCACTCTCAGATTGCCTGATTCAGTAGTTAGGGGAACTATTTGTAGCAAGGACACAAGCAACATTGGTTCTGCTGATCTGAGGACCACACTTTGACAAACACACACACACACACACACACACACACACACACACACACACACACACATATATATATATATGATTTTAGTTAAATTAACTCTGATTCTGTGCACCTGCTGTAGTTCTCTTCATGCTTTTTGACCCATCTCATATACATACTATGAAACACTTTTATGATTACAGGGAAAGCATATTCTGCCCCAAAATAACACCTTTTCTGCATTTTATACCTTTCTCTTATTATACTAAATACATTGGACAAGTCACATGTCTGACTCCTCTAGAATGTAGTAAACTCTTTGGGCACATAGCACCTATGCTAGTGTTTAGTTAGATTCTTCTTTTTCCTCCTCTGCTTTCCCTTTTCTTCTATTTTTATCTCCTACTTTTTGTCATCCTTCTCTTCCTCCTCTTTCTCATCTTTCTTGCTTTTCATTTATATTACCTAACTTACTTCCTAATCTACAGAAGCATGATGAGTAGAATTAAAGCTATACTACCATGTGTGTTCAAGAAGTAGAACATACATTTGGAATGGTTTCTCTCAAAACTCTGAACATCTTAATTAAGTCACCAGTGGATCATGTAATCAGTGACAGGTCCACTCTTGAAGTCAGGCATGTAGATTATAGCAGCTTTGCTCAAAGTAGCTGGTCTGTGAACTCTTCATTACCTGGTCTCAATGATGATAAGGAGCTTACCTCAGAATGAAAGTCAATGGACTGCTTACTTTATTGAGAATGCTTTGGTAGGAAAAAAAAAAAAAAGTCAGCTGAACTAAATGGTGTGCTTAGTGATGCAATCTGCTTTCATTTTTGTATAAGCTTCTCATCTCATCAGGGACCAGTATGAAACATTTCACAGTTTGACAGTAGTATGAACTTACTTTAAAATTAGAATATAATTCACATACCATATATTAAACCTTTTAAAGTACAAAATTCAGTGTTTTTTCTAATATACAAGTTTGTGCACCCATCACCACTATCTAATTTAAATATATTTTTAATACCCCAACAAAGATATTACCAGTCACTCCCCATTCCTTCCTTTCCCCAGTTCCTGTAAACTGCTAATTTACTTGCTATCTGAATAGGTTTATCTATTATAAAATTTGCACGTAAAGTCAATATGTAGCCCTTATGTTTGATATCTTTCACATAAAATATTGTTTTTAAGATTCACCCATGTTGTAGCATGTAGTAGTACGTCATTCCTTTTTATTTAGAGCGAAATAATAGTCTACTGCATGAGTATATCACATTATGTTTAGGTATTCATCAAAAGATGGATATTTAGGTTGTTTCTACTTTGCACTATTATAAATAATGCTGCTATGAACATTATTGTACTGTGTTGTGTGTGTGTGTGTGTGTGTGTGCGTGTGTGTGGGTGAGAGAGAGAGAGAGAGAGAGAGAGAGAGAAAACATATGCTTTATATTCCTTGACCTAGCAATTTTTTATGATAGAGGTGTAGAGAAACTGCCATACTATTGTTCAAAGTGGTTATATCATTTTATGTTCCCACCAGTAGTGAAGTTTCTAATTTCTTTTTACCATTTCTATCACTTGTTATTTTCTTTTTATTATATCATCATACTATGTGTGAAGTAGCATCTCATCATGGTTTTATACTGCATTTATTTAATGACTAAATATATGCATATTTCAAATGATTTATTGCATATTCAGATATCCTTTTGGAGAAATGTCTAGTGGAGTTATTTTCCAGTTTTTCTTTTTATTGTTGTGAGCATTCTTTATGTATGCTGGATATTAGTCCTTTATCAGATATATGACTTGCAAATATTTTATTCCTTTCATTTTTTTGATAGTAGGTTTCCTGTAGTATATTTGATAGTACATTTCTAGTATGTTTGGTAGTATGTTTGGACATCAAGATTCATAGCTATATGGTAAGCTGAAGCTGCATGTCTCTGCTACTAAGTAAAACAAATATAAAAAATTATAGAAATACTCCAGGTGCAAATGCAAAAAAATATAGAAATACTCTAGGTACAAATGTGTACTGTGTTTTTATGTAAAATAAGATAATGAATTTTCAAGTACCCTATCTTTGCTCTAAGTAGTTAGATAATGGTGATGATTGTACAACCTATGAAAATACTCAGAAGCACTGAATTGTTCACTTTAACAGACTGGATTTTATGATATGTGAAGTATATTTTAATTGTTAAAGTATAGTCTTAGCCGGGGGTGGTGGTGCTCGCTTGTAATCCCAGCATTCGGGAGGCTGAGACTGGAGGATCCGGGGTCGCGGCCAGCCTCAGCTATCTAGTGAGGCACTCTGCAATTTAGTGAGACTTGGTTTCAAAATAAAGAATAAAAAATAGGGCTGGGGGTCTAGCTCGGAGGTAGAATGCCCCTGAGTTCAATCCCCAGTACCGCAAAAAAAAAAAAAAAAAAAAAAAAAAGTATAGTCTTCATACCACTGTACTTAAAATTATGGCCTGAGCCATAATTTGGGTAGAGCCTTCTAGAAGATGGCTGACAATGCTTCCTATCCTCTTATGTGAGCTTGAAATGGATATACCTGAGTCATTTGGGTTTGATAATTTTTCTTTAAGTTGATACTTTTACTTACTTACATTGAAGTTTATCAGCCAACTATTTTGCTCATTTATACACTTCTGTGAAATTCTCATCTAATTTATTCATATTGAGTTGGAAAAGGAATATAAAACTATATTATCAAAGTTTAATTTTGATCACTCCTGGATATGAATATTTGTTTTACAAAAGATAAACTAATGAAATATTATTAGTAATTTATTGTAGCTATGTCTTAAAAACTGAGCCAGAGAATCTCTACTACTAAGCATATTTCATGTTCCTTTAATCTATTCTATGCTTCTTTATGATCAGACTTTTTCAACTTTCTTAGCATGGTTATTTGTAAAAGTATTGATAGTGACTATCTGGATACAATCAGTTATCCAGGTAGTAAGACACAAAGAATGAGACTTCAGGATAAAATTGTCTTTTATTGATTACCCACAATAAAAGATAGTAGAGAACTTTAGTAAGTTGATAGCTTGAAATATAATAATAGTAGGAGACTATAATATCCCACTTTAAGCAATGGGTATATCATAGAGACAGAAAATCAATTAAGGAAACATTGGTTCTTGAACTACACTTAGACCAAACAGACCTAACAGACATATACAGAACATTCTACTCAATAGAAATTGAAGATATATTCTTCTCAACATATCTGAAACATTTTCCAGGATAGGTTGGACCACAAAATCAGTTTTAACATATTAAAGAAGATTGAAATCAAGTATCCATTTCGCCTACAGTGGTATAAAACTAGAAATCAATAATGAGAGTAATTTCAAAAAGTTTGCACATATGAAAATTGAACAACGTGCTTTTGAACAACCAATATGTCAATGAAGAAATTAAAAACATCTTGAGACAAATGAAATGAATACACAATATACCAAAACCTATGCTATGTAACAAAAGCTGTTATAAGAATGAAGTTTACAGCAATAAATACTTACATTAAAAAAGAAGAAAGATCCCAAATAAACAATGTAATATCATATCTCATTATGACATTACTAGAAAAAGAATCACAAAATATAGTTGAAGTTAGTAGAATTAAGGAAAGAATGAGTTAGCAGAAATAAATGAAATTGAGGCTAGAAGACAATTGAAAAGATCAATAATACCAAGAATTGGTTTATTGAAAAGATAAAATTGGCAAATCTTTAGGTAGTCTAAGAAAAAAGAGAGACACTCAAATTTAGAATGGAAAAGGAGACATTACAACTGATATCACAAAAATACAAAGATTATAAGAAAATATTATGAACATATAGCAACAAATTTGACAACCTAGAAGATATGAATGAACTAATAAAAAAATATCCTAATAAGACTAAGGAAACTTAAAAACAGTTAAACAGGCCAATAAAGAGTAAGGAAGTTATATTCATAATCAACGCCTCTCATCGGAGAAAAGTTCAGCCTTCACTGCTGAATTCTGACAAATATTTTTTTAAAAAAAACTAATATTGTTTCTTTCAAACTCTTCCAAAAAATTGAAAAGGAGGGAATTCTTCCAAATTCATTTTACAAGGCCAGCTTTAGTCTGATACCTAAGCCAGATGAAAATAGTATAAGAAAACAAAATTGGAGGCCAATATCCTGAACATTGATGATACAGAAGTCCTCAACAAAATACTAGGGAGCAGAATTCAACAGCACATTAAAAAGATCATTCATCAAAATCAAGTGAGATTTATCTCTAGGATACAAGACTGGTTTAATGTATGAAAATCAGTAAATGTGATATACCACATTAAATAATGAATGCCCAAAAAGTCCTATGATCATCTCAATATATGTAAAGTAAGCTTTTGAAAAAACTCAACAAGATTTCATAAGAACTCCCAAGAAAATTAGGTAGATAGGGAATAAACTTCCATACAAGGCTCCATGTATTAGAAGCCCAAAACTAACATCAGACTCAATGACAAAAAGGTGAAAGCTTTTCCTCTAAAATCATAACAACACAAATATGTCCAATCTCATTTTTTCTACTCAACATAGTAATGAAAGTTTTATGCAGAGTAATTAGGCAAGAGAGAGAAATAAAAGTCTTCCAAATTGGAAAAGAAGTAAAATTGTCACTTTTTGCAGATGATATGTTCTTAGTATTCAGGAAACTGTAAATAATCCACCCTCCCAGAAAAAAAAAAAACAAAAAACTGTTAGAAGTTAGAACAATAAAACAAATTCAGTAAATTGCAAGATACTAATCAAAATACAAAAATCAATAGTGTTTCTATACACTGGCAATGAGCTATTTGAAAAGAAATCAAGAAAAAAATTCTATCTCTATATAATTACCAAAAACTCTTAGAAATAAATTTATCCAAGGAGGTGAAAGTTCCCTACAACGAACACTATGAAATGTTGATGAAAGAAACTAAAAAAATACAAATAAGTGGAAAGAGAGCTCATGATCACGGATTGAAAATTAATACTGTCAAAAAGGCCATACTGTCTAAAGTGAGCTACTGATTTCATGCAATCTCTATCAAAATTCCAATGAAAATATTCACAGAACAGATAAATTAATTCTAAAGTTCATGTAGAAACACAAACGACCCCCAGTAGCTAAAGCAATATTGAGAAAAACCAACAGAAGCTGAAGATATTGTTATACTTGACTTCAACTTTTATATTATAAAAGCTAAAATAATCAAAACAGCACAGCAGGAATGAAAACAAACACACACACACAGAAGAGAGCCGAGAAGTAAGTCCAAGCATTTGGAATCAATTGATTTCCTACAAAGATACCAAGAACATACACTGTGGAAAGAACAATCTTTGCAATAAATGGTATTGAGACTTCTGGATATCCACACACAGAAGATCTCACACCAGCTATAAAACTCAACTAAAAATGGTATAGGGAACTTAAACATAAGGCCTAAAACTATGAAGCTAATAGGAGAAAACATAGAGAAAAAAGCTCCTTATCATTGGTCTGGGCAATGAATCTAGTTATGAACCCAAAGCACAAGCAACAAAAACAAAAAAAGATAAGTGAAATTACATCAAAATAAAAGTGTCTGCACAGAAAAGAAAACAATTGACAGAGTGAGGGGACAAGTTACAGACTGGGAGAAGACATTTGTAAACCATACACTCAATAAAAGATGATAAATACATAAGGAACTCAAACAGTTCAAGAGAAATAACCCAATTAAAAAATGGGCAGAGGACCAGACATAAAAGTAGCCAACAGGTGCATGAAAAGTTGCTGGGCATCACTAAGCACCAGGGAATGCAAATTAAACCCACAACGTGATATCATCTTACACCTTTTAGAATGGCTTTTATTAAAAGATGAGAGATGCTAAGCAAAGTCAGTCTCTCTCTCTCTCTCTCTCTCTCTCTCTCACACACACACACACACACACACACACACACATGCACATATGCATGCACACACACGAACACAAATACACATACAGTATGATTATTCTCATACGAAAAATTTAAAGTAGTTAACATTAAAGCAACAAGCAGAAAGGTAGCTGCCAAGTTCTGGAAGGAAGGGGGAAGAAAATTAACACTTAATGGGTATGAAATTTCAGTTTTGCAAGATAAAGTCCTGAGTTCTAGAGATCTGTTGTACAGGAATATGAATATAATTAAGACTACTGACCTGAGTACTTAAAAATGGTGAAGACTAAATTTAATGTTATGTATATTTTACCCCATACACACCAAGTACAAGTCAAATGAGTATCTCGGCTAAGTTAAATATATGTAAGTTCAGAGCTGGTAAATCCATTAAACTTACATATGATTTGTAAATAATTATGACCTTTAAGTATTACAGTTCTGAGAAATTGTGTATAAATCGCTAGACAAATGTCTTAGGAGTTTTATGTTGGATTTATTATTTTCCTTTTGAGGGAGAGAGCAAGAGAGAGAGAGAGAGAGAGGGAGAGAGAGAGAGAGAGAGAGAGAGAGAGAGAGAGAGAGAGAGCGAGCGATGAGTTTGTAGGGACAAAATTTAGTGGCAGATGAAAGCAAAGCGAGCACGATTACTCACATCTTGGTGTCACAATACCAGTTGGTTCCTGGGTGAATTCCATTCTATTTTGCCTGACATCAAGATTTCAATGTACATGGCTCATTAGTGCTTGTAGGCACTTCTATAATGGCAATTTATTACACTTTCAGGTGACAGAAGCTGTCCTTTGAAGAATTGCTTTCTGACCTCCTCCTCTTTCAACCCACAACACCTGCCGGATGAAGTAGCCTGCTCTTTTTTTCTGTCCCTGTACAGACACTAGAAGTTTTTGTGTGCAGGAGGAGAGCAGGGCTGAAAAGCTTTGGCAGGAAGGTTTTTGTATCAGCCTGTCTGTCGAACTGCATGGATCAACAATTTCTCAATTAGAAGAAGATAGACGAGAAGATAAAGTATTCGGTGACTGTAAAGCTTCAGGCAGCAGCTGAGGAAGATTTTAAGAACATCTGGTGGGAATCTATTTCTTTTTAGGTAAGCATTCCTTTTTACAACCAGCATACATAAAGCATGAAATTGGTTTACCCCACCTCCTTCTAACAAGGAAGGAACTTGTTAGATTTATCTCCTGTGATGCAGGTGTGGAGGGAGAACAGGGTGGCATGTGGCCTGCCCACTTGAGGTCCCCCAGAATCTTTGGGCTCCTCTCAGAGAGAACATTTGTCTGCTACATGGAACCTATTTTTTAAGAGCTCAACTAGGTTATTATTAGTATTATATTATTCACAAAATAAACCCCAACTCATGGTGATTATGGCTTTTCCCCATGAAATTTATGTCTGAGCAAGATATATTATTAACACGAAACTTCTCTTCTTAATTTTAAAACTGGTTCTTTGTGTGGCTTATTCTCTTATTCTGATAATTTAATAATGTCTTTCATTTTGGGCAATAAAAGCGGAATTAGCACTTTCCCCTGTATCTAGCTACACTTTGTGTGTTTAAAAGCAGCCTGAAACCACAAAATTGCTTTGCTATCTTAATATGTAAAATTGTGGCCAATAGGTTTCTTAACTCTCCCCGTTTTAAAGATATGGCATGACCAGCTAATCAAACCAAATGAATAGTTACATTAAAATTGTATGAATAAGTCAAGCCTAGTGGCATATGCCTGTAATCTCAGTACTTGGAAGGCTGAGCCAGGAAGATTGCAGGTTTGAGGCCAGAGTGTGGAAAGTTGGTGAGATCCTGATTCAAAATAAATAAGTAAATAAATAAATAAATAAATAATAGGGTAGGGGGTAAAGGGGTGTAGCTGAGACAGAGAAGCCCCCTTTGATTCAATCCTTAGTCACACACGCACACACACACACACACACACACATACACACAAATTGGGAGCTGAATTCAAATTAGTGTCTTCCAGTTCATGGCAAAAATTTAAATGCATATGCTGCTTCTTTAATAGTTGCTTACATGGAATTGTGCTCATATTATTAGCACACTAAAATAATTTGAAATTAACCTCACTTTATGAAATGTACCCTAATATTTAGCCTATTACATTCAATGTACTTTAAATGTTCATCTATACTAAAGCATATGCTTTCAAGTAACTATACAAAGAAAATTTTCTAATTTGTGATTTTTAATGTACTGATTTATTTCCCATATACCTAAACTGTCCTTTACTAAACAAGCATGCAAAGATAATTTACATATATCCTTGTATTTTCCCATTATTATTTAGCTCTTAAAACATTTTCTGAATGTCAGCTATGGCTTGCATAAAATTTAGTCTTGTAATAAATATGGTCTACTATTTATTTAATGCCTTCTTTAATATACAGAAAGAAAATGGATAGAAACTTTCTAGGCGGGTATGGGATGAGTTGAAGATAGACTCCTGCAGTGTGAAAACTAGTCCAGGAGCAAAGAAAGGCTTAGCAAGTCACAGGACATTCGAGGTACATCTCTACTGTCATCATTATTAAAGCAATTAAGATCAAACTTTATTGAAATAATGTGGAGTCTTTGGGTTTCATCCAAAGGACAGACTAGAAACTTGAATCAATGGAGAAGAGTAGCCTCTTTACCTATGGATTTACCTTCTAAGGTCAGTACACTCAGTCTAGAAGCCACCCTTATTTTTTTCTTACTTTCCATCCTATGGTGCCCTGCCTGTCTTTGGTCATTTCTCTATACATCAACACCTCACTAGAAGAGGGAGAGGAATAGGAAGAGGAGGTGAAATTAGGTAATCAAGTTTGTTACTTGTTACTAATGGTGGTAAAGAGGTTTAGGAGAAGCTAGAAGTAAGAGTTAAAAATAGATTTTAAAATTGTCAATGAGTTTTAGCACCCTATGCTGGGCCTGCCATTATCAGAACTAATTAAGAGTTAGCCAAGCGACAATGCACCTGTGCAGCTGATATCAGCTCTGTGATCAAGTCCACTGTGTCTAGGTTTGGAGAGGGCCTGGGTCGTGTTAGTACAGGACAGAAGAATGAAGCCCTCTATCATGAAATGCAGAGATTCAAAATAATGATTTCTATTGTGCAAACGGCTCTAAATTTCTGTTAAAAGATAATTGCCATAAGATTAAGACAGTATCTAGCTGTACATTTGTATTATTTTTTCCCTTTAAGTCAAACCTCAATAAAAAGGAAAAGAACTATAACTCTAAAAAGGAATAGAAGATACTGGAGAATAGCATGAATTCCAAACTCCAAAAATCAAGGACAGCAAAGTCACAGAATGCTAAAGAATTTAGGAGTATGGTTCTCTCAGCACCATCTTTTTTTCCTTTTCAGACCCCCAAAACGGTGCTCCTCAGTCACACCTATAAATAAATGTCCAATTGCTTCTTTAGTGACAGAAAAAGCAGAAAGAGAAGAAAAGAGGAACAAAGGCTTAGAAGACTCAGTCTAAGAGCCAGATGGCTAATTCATCTATGAAGGGCAAGAGGGAGTCCAAAACACTTTCTGAGAAAGATCATTCCAAGGCTCCTAGAACTGCGGAAATCAGGTGCTACCACTTTAAGTATTTGACTATGAATGAGCCATTGGAGAGGCACTTTTGGTAAGTTTAGGAATAGAAGGAGAAAGTTGTCCGATGCTGCAGATTGTTTCAATTTCTGCAGGGCTTAGCTGCAGAGCATGGCTTCAGAGGCGACGTCGTCCTTGTTGGAGGGCATGATGCATCATAGATTTTTATTTTCACGAAACAGACTCCAGAGGTGTGTGGCCTTCCAGACGGCAGCTGGCGCCCGGCAGAGGCAGAGCCTGGGGCCGGAGCTGCTGGCGACCGCACGGCTCTTGGCTGCGCGTCCCGGGCAGCGCCGGCCAGCAGCGCAGCGAGGCTCCGCGCGGAGAGCAGAAGCGGCTCCCTTCTGGAAGGGCGGTGGGGGTCGCAACTGGCTGCTTCTCCGTAGATTTCGGGGGGAAAGGAGCTGGTTTGAAGGAAAGGAGGGTGGAGGTTTATACAACGGTTGGCTCCTTCTTATAACTCTGGTGCCTAAATTGGGTGAGATGGTGGCCAAATAAAATGACGGGAGATTATCTCATTTTGAGTAAAGAGGATTTCTGGATGAGCCGAAGATGTGTCCGGCAACTGTCGCTTTGGCAAGAGATTTGACACCATCGACTGCTGCTGGGTTCCCACTTCAAACACACCTCCCCTGCCTGGTGTTCGGACCCACTCCCCAGACTCCAGGTGGGCGAGAGCGGAGCAGGGAGAGTCAAAAGTCAGCCTTCTTTGGGGCCCCGCGGGTGGCGGCTGCACAGCTGGTTCGGTTAGGAGCAGGTTGGTGTCAGAGGTGGAAAGCCAAAGCCGCTCAGCCTCTTAGGCGGGGTTGGGGTGTGTTTGGAGGTGGGTAAGAAGAGGCTGCGAGCAGAGTTGCGCCGAGGTTCAGCGAGGGCGCTCATCCAGCGTCGCGGCTGCCTCCCCAGCCCCCGCGCCCAGCCTGCCGCTCCCCTGTTTGGGGCGGGCGGAGGGGCGAGCGGGAGGGCGCAGGGGCGGGGGACGCCCGGCAGCGCGCAGAGCCGAGGTGGCAGCGGCCTGTCTCTTTAAGCGCTCCGGAGGGGCCGGGCGGGCGGCGGCGAGCGCGTTTCCATGGCACCGGGCTGCGGGGGCCGCGGGGCGCGGGGCGCACTCCGCTCCAGTCGCTCCGGGCGGTGCAGGACCGCGCATCTCGCCCGCCAGGCCACCGCGCCTCGGGCCAGTCCGGCCGCGCCTCCCGCCCTCCGGGTCGCCGGCGACGCCCGCCGGGGCCGAGCAGCCGCCGCGCCCTCCTCGGGGAGACGCACCTCGCGGCCGCCAGCCCCGCACGCCAACTTCTGCCCGGCGAGCCCAACTTCTGCGCCGGGTGCGGACTTGGGGATCCCGAGCGGCGCGCAGCCTGCGGCTCGGGCGGTGGCCGGAGAGGCGCGGCCTCGCCGCGATGACCTCGCGACCGTGGCTCTGGTGCTTCTGCGCTTGGGTGGCCGCCGGCTGGCCGCCAGGAAGCGCCCTACAGCTCCAGCCCGGCATGTAAGTGGCTCCCGTGTGCGCCGGGATGAGCGGAGAGAGCCGCCCGAGCGCCCCCGCCCCACCCCGCCCCACGGCGATCACCGCGGGCGGAGCTGTCCCCGCCGGCCAGGGACACGGGGACCAGGTGCCCGCAGGCACCGGGGCTGGGTGGGGGGGTCGTCCGGCCATCCCCCGCGGGGAGCGACGGAAACGTGGTCATCTGCAGTCCTCCGGGAGCCCCTAGCCGAGAGCAGAAACGCGACCCAGGGCCGAGGGCTTTCTACCCAATAGATACTTTCTAAGCGCTTGATAGCACCCCCCCCCCTTTAATGTGCATGTGTGCAGGGTGTGTGTGTATGTGTTCCTGTTAATTTATTGTCTGGGAGAAATTGGCCAGTACAGGTGCCACTTTCCCAAATGATTTTAGATGAAATACCATCGAACAGAGAGTTTCTTGACCTGGTCTTCTTTATAGACATCAAATGAGCTCGTGCACACTTTTTTGTTGTTGTTTGTTTTGTTTTGTTTTTGGAAGGCAAAAACACGGACTATTCCACAGGTCTGAGCTGAGTGGCGAAGCGAGCCAGAGATGAGTGTATCAACGGGGTGAGCCGCTACTTGCGCGGCTACTTCGTTGCTACTTCCTTTGGTAGAGAACTGAAGAGTTAGGAGGATGACTGAAACGCATTTCTGAGGATGGGACGTGGTGGTTTTGTTTCCAGATTAGAACTGAAGGATAGTTAATATTAATTCTTGGCCATTGTGTCAAGTGTAGAGAGGAGCTCGTGGGAAGTCTTTACAGATTGCCTGGTCTCCTTAACTGGTTGGGGAAGTTTTGCAGAATTCTGTAACATCAGCGGGATCATCATTGAAGGATTTGAGAGAAAAGCCAGATAAAATTCTGCTGCTACGTTTTTGCTCTTAAGCAGTTATGAATAGACACACCGGAGTGTTTTTGAACATTTAGATTTTTTTTTTGTTAATTTGTTACATATTTGCTTCATTTTGTTTTACGGGAACATGAATATTTTATAATAGAAGCAGAGTTTAGATAAGTTATACAAAGTGATCCACACTTTTCCTGAGTTTCACTTGTTCCGGTAAGAAAAATACTATTTCAGGATTTACTTTACATTTCCATATTTCATCCCTCTCATGTGAGATTCAATTTGCTACCTGGTTTCTGAGAATGTCACTAACTATAAATCTTGAGACATGGCCAGGATATCAGTGGCATCACACAACTTCTTGCCCAGATAGTTTTTAAAGTATGTATTTGGCAGAAATGCAAGGAGTGTCTGATAATGTGATTTCTCTTGAATTGATAACATTTCCTTGTTTATTTTGAAGAGGTTGATTTAGACTTTTCAGTTTATCTCAAAAAACACCTCTCTTTGGATAGCTTGTGCGTGCATAAGCCTTCACATCTTAGAAATTGCTTTTTAGCAAGCTTACCCAGTAGCCCTGCTCCTACCTTTACAAGTGCTGATATTAAAGCAGATCCTGGGTTGCCTTTTTAGGTAGTCCACCCCTGCACACTGAGACTAAATAATATCTTTGAGAAAACATTGAGAAATAGCAGAAAGATAACATTTTTATATTACTTAACTGTTTTAACTTATGTTTGAATATTGACTCTTTTGTTGAAAAGGCTGCAGGGATGACATTGCATTTTTTATATTTTAAGGAGGCTGTGCGTGCAGCTCATTTATCAGGTGAGATGAAATCACACATGAATCCCTGGGTGTTTACTAGAGGGGGGTTTTCCAGGGAGTTATTGAGATCATTCTGATGACTCTTAGTACTTTCTGAAATCTGAATAGAGGAAATCCAATCATATATCTCCCTCCCTCATATTAGAGTTAATGGTGGTTTCTTCAACAGGAACCATGTTGGGATTTAGTGCTAGGTTTCTGCTGATGTCTTCACAATTTTTGTAAGCACGTGGAATGAAACCATGTATAGCACTTGGTTTCCACCTGTCCATCTATTAAATTAAAGAGAATTCTTCCTGAGATTTTTATTGACCTCTGAGGTCCATTATCAGTGAAAGTAGGCTTCTAATGAGGTGAGGTCCACTAATGAGAATGCATCATCTTACTGACTGGCACTTATAGGTCATTAACACAGGTAAGAGTTTTATGTAGCTGATCTGTACTTGAGCAGATTTTGGGAGCAAAAGTGAAAACTCAAAATAGGAAATGACTGCGTAGCTAACTAAGGGTCAGATTAAACATAATGCATCTTATTCATGGTGCATTCCTCAGAAGGTAAACTCATTTTCAAAAGAATTTTATTAATGTAACAAGAGATGTATGACATGGATTTTGCAATTCTAACATTAATTGATCTGTCTGGTGATCTTGTTTTATTACTTTTAGGAAACCTTGGATGACTAAGGTTAGGCAGGTTCTGTGAAGAGTGCTTAAGTACCTACTATGTAAGTAGGCAGTGGATATCACAGCTAATAATTAATCCATTTGAATTCTTACTTAGATGCCAGCAAATTTCTATCTACATATACATTTCATTTAACAGGCACTATTATCATTACCATTATATATTGAAGAAAGAGACACAGTTAGTTCAAGTTCACAATCCTAAAATTCAGAAGGTCTGAATCCAGGGAGTTCCATTCCAGAGCTGAGGTTCTTATCTTAACATATGGAAACATCTAGCCTCAGTCTGTTTTGAAGATTTTTTTTTTTTTAACCATGTCTAAGTATTTTCAGTGGGAGTGGAGCTGGTACTTTCTACCTAGTAGGTATTAAGAAACCTTTGAGGCTTCTTTTGTTGTTCAATAGCTATAGGCTTCTGTTGACATTTGTTTGCTAGGTTGAAATGCTAATTGTCCTACAGTGGGTGGGATAGTTCCTCACAGGGAGATTTGATTTATCTTGCTTCATGGAGACTCTTCATAAGAAATTATCCTACTCTCTCATGCCTGCAGGCCCTTAAGTATTAAAATGATAGAAGAGGCTTAAACAGGGAATTGTGGAGTAGAGAAAGGTATCCTTTGCAAGTGCTTTATGAAATGGAAGATTGTAACTGGTGATGAAATTTTGATAAAGGGATATTGAAGAGTTTACTTATGTTAATAGTGCTCTGCAAATGTTTTCTAAAGGATTAAATAGGAGGAAATAAACTCTACTCAGATCTTTAAGACATCAATGGAAAATGACTAGCTATAATGCATTCTATTAAAATTTATGCCTTGTAATGTACTCTTATAAATACTTGTATAATAACATGATGAAAAGTAGTCAACATGGAAGTGTTGTGGATACCATGCCAGCTGGAAATGAATAAATCAGAACCAGTAGCTTAATCTCCTGTAACTTGGGATACTTGGATTTAGCTTCTATCTGTGGGGAATTTTAAGAAGGTGGGGCTATTTTGTGACTCAGCAGTTTCCTAGGCTGTGTAGGACATCTCACATCCATACCCATAGGCATATAAAACTTGTTTCATTTTAGCCTTCTGTAGCTGATGTGGGAATTCAGGATCAGAATGAGAGTGGCAGAAATTTAGATTTCATGAAGAATTAATGAATTTAGAAATGGAACGTGTCAAGAAGCTGTGAAAATAATCTGGAACAGTGAAAAGGGAATTGACAGAATTGTCTCTTGCCCTACAAACCATGCTGGAATTTGTTTTTGTTTTTTACTTTTCTTAGGACAAAAGGACAAAACCTGAAGTTGCGCTATTTTAGTGTGTTCAGGAGCTATAACAAAGTGCCATAAACTAGATGGCTTATAAACAGTAGATATTTATTCTCACGGTTCTGGAGCTTAAAAGTCTAAGATGAAGGCGTTGGAAGTGCTGGTGTCTAGTAGGGTGTATTTGCTGGTTCATAGATATGTGTCCTAACAAGATAAAAGGGTCAAATGAGCTCCCTGGACCTCTTTTTTTTCCAGTACTGGGGATTGAACCCAGAGGCATTCTACCTCCAAGCTACAACCCCAGCCCTAGTTTTCATTCTTTATTTTGAAACAGTGTCTCACTAAATTGTGGAAGCCTCACTAAATTGCTGAGGCTGGCTGTGAACATGGAATCCTCCTGTCTCAGACTTCCAAGTACGGGAATTGCAAGCGTGTGTCATCATGCCTGGCTTCTGGACTCTGTTTTAAAAGCATGCTAATCCCATTCATGAGGGTTTTACCCTGATGACTTAATCACCCCTCAAAGGTCCCACTTCTATGACCACCACCTTGAGGTTATGATTTTCACGCATGGATTTTTAGAGAAAACAAACATTCAGACCATAGTATGAGCAAACGAAAGATGTTTGGAGCTAATAGAAACCTACTTTTAAGCATGATTTGTGGTCACTCATTTACACATCAGTGTAAAATAGTATAAAAAAAATAGTGAACATAAAGTAAGGCCATGTGTACTCCCTATGGGTAAAACACTATAATATAGGATAGATGAAGACACTAAGGCATAGGTTAGGTAATTTGTCTGAGGTTTCGTAACTGAGAAGTGGTTGAATGATGTTTGGATCCATACTGTCTAGCTCTAGAGTCCTGTTCCTAATTACCATATTCTGTGGTGGTCCTTTTGTCTTTGGCCTCTCTATTCTATACTCTCACACTACCAGCTTTTCCAATCTTTTTACTTACTCTGGTCCTATTTACTCATAGCTGTTCTTTCTCCCATTCCCCTGGTTAGACCCAAACCTTTGTCCTGTAGTTTTAGTAATCCATAATTTATTGATAAAATTTACGTTATATGTGTTTTCTCAATGTTCTTGTACTCTGTTTCAGTATTTTCTCCATATCTTATTTCTTTTATCTCTCATAAGAATGAGTTTCCTACTCTTGTTTCCAAGTAATTCTTTCTTTGTATGTTCTAGATTTCATCTTTCAAATATTTTCTCTGTAAGTCATTGTATTAGCTCTTTTTCATCTTGTTGTGATCAAATATCTGAAAAAAAGAAACAACTTAGAGGAGGAAAGGTTTGTTTGGGCTCATGGTTTCATAGATACAGTCCATAATCAGCAGGTTCCAAGGCAGAAGCATCATGATGGCAGGGTATGGCAGAGATAACCTACTCAACTCATAGCATCTAGGAAGCAGAGGGAGACAGGGACAGAGATAGTCCCCAGGGCCACACCCCACCCCCAGTGATCTACCTACTTTAGCTGTGTCCCACCTGCCTACTGTTACCGTCCAGTAAGTCCATTCAAATTATTAATCCAGTAAATGGATTAATTTGTTAATGAGGTTCGAACACTGATTCAGTTCTTTGCCTATGAACATTTCTGCATTGCCAGCACATGAGCTTTAGGAGGACATCCTGTATCCAAACCATTACAGTCATTCTTCTTTATTTCCAACTCTTTTCTTTCTACATTTTTAAAAATTTTTTTTCCTAAATATATTTAAGTCTTTCTCTACCTTTTTTCCTAGTATATCTGTGGTCCATCTTGTCTCTATAGAGATCTGTCTTGACACTGCCTCTTCTCTCCTCCACCCTCACAAGAACATTCAATGATGTGGTTTGCTTTTTTATTATTAATAATTTAACCCATTGCAGCTTGGCTTCTTCTGCTACTCCCTTTTCAGAATTTACCCCATCCTCATTTTTCTGTAGGACATGACATTACTAACTATTCCTGTTTCCCATATCTTTACTTGTGCTTTCCCATTGTACACTTAATATCTGTAATTCTTTTCCTCCACTGACCCTTGCATTCTCCCACTTTATATCTTTATTCCCTTTTCTCTTCTCTTTCTCTCTTTTTTTTCATGGAACTGGAGAGTGAACACAAAGGCATCTCTGAACTACAACTATAGCTCTTTTTATTTTGAAACAGGGTCTTGCTAAGTTAACACTTTCTGGCCTTGAACCTGTGATCCTTCTATGTCTGATTCCCAAGTACGGGGGTTACAGGTGGGCACCAAAACATCTGACTCTTCTTCCTATCTTTTACATACTTCTTTGTTTTATCTCTTTCTACTGCTTCTGATGAGACCTAGATCTGTATAACTAGTTTCAATCTCTTTGGATTTATAGACTTGCATTTTAAACTATGGCTATGGTTTGAATTTGAAATGTCCCCAAAAGGCATACATGTTGAAGGATTGGTCCTAGCAGATGCTGCAGCTGGGAGGTGGTGGAAACTTTAGGAGGTGGAGCCTAATTGGAAGAAGTAGCTTACTGAGGGATACTGCCTTTGAAGAGTTTATATTGTCCCTAGGATCCTCCTACCAGCCCCCAGTTGTTTCCTAGCTGCCATGAGGTGAGCAGTTTTGCTCTACTACAACCTCCTGCTGCTGCTGTGATTATACCTGACCTTTGGAATTCAGAAGCCTTTGGAATTAGTTTGTGGGCAGTAGTTTGGCTTGGAGATGCAACTTATAGAAGCCCTAGAATGTTGTAGGGTATGCTTAATAAACTATTCTGGTGGGTAGTTGGAAGTATAGAATGCTAATAGGAATGCTGACAGTGAAGTCTGTGCTCATGAGGAATCAGATGGGAATGAGAACACTTTGGGGAACTGGACTAGAGTCCATTTATGTTATGTTGTGCCAAAGGGCTTGTATACATTTTCTCTATCCCCTGAGACTTTGTGTAAGACTGCTTTTCAAGGTGATGGGATAATTAAACTGCTAGAGAAAATTTGAAGGAAGCATAGCATTCATGCTGTGGCATGGCCATTGCTGGCTGACTTTTAAACCAAGATTTACAGTGAGAATTGTGAGCAAAAAGCAGAGTGGAAATATTTGAAAAAATTATGCTTTGGACAGAGAAAGAGAATTGTGTGTGAAGATGGGGCCAAGGAGGGTATGAGTGTTGAAGATATTACCACCATTTAAAAGAAGTCAAGTATTTTGCAACAGTACTATAGGAAAGATGCTATGTTAGTCTTTCAGGTATTTTCCAGACCCCACCCATCTCAGGTCCAAGGATGTGAAAGTGTAAACTCCTTTGAAAGACTTTGAGAAGGGGCACATTGCTCCCACAGGATCATGCTGGCAGTTGGTTCCCCAGGAATTATTTCACCATGTCCAGCCATACAGGCACTCAGTAGCCGTTGTATTCATGGCCCAACAGGGCATAGCTGTTGCTTTCACTGGCAGCAGGCCTTGGCTTCATCCACATGATACTGGTTTTGTATGCACACAGAATGTGAGAGTTACAGGGTCATAGTTGTTTCCACTGAGATTTCAATAGAAGGCCTGGGAGGGCAGATATGTCTGCCAGGATCAGAATACTTACAAGAAATCTGTGAGAGGGAGATATGTGAAGCTATTAGAGTGAAGTTGAAGCTACAGTGGGATCATAAGAAGTTAGAGGTGCCAGGAAAGTGGAGAGAGGCTGCGGGCCATGAGCAGAGCCAGCTCAAGAGAGGGGGCCACAAGGACTGCAGCCAGAAAGGCTACAGAGTGGGCTTGGCCAAGCCATTTGGAGCTCACATAAGCTACTCTATGACCTGGATGCTAGACTTGGAGTTATAGGATTTTATATTTGTCTTGCTGGGTCTCAGCCTTGCTTTGTTCCCATCCCTCTCTTCTATATCCTAATTTTTCCCTTTTTAAATGGGAATGTTAACCTTATGCCTTTGTGTGTAGAATGTATGTAACTTTTTGTATTTTTAAACAGGGGCAATGGCTAAGCATTTGCCTTGAGTCTCAGAGGAGAGATAAGCTTAGGCTTTTTAACAATGCTGGAATTTTTAATACTATGGGGGATCTTAGAGATAGACCAAATACATTTTGCTCTGTGAGAGGGCCATGAGTCTTGGGGCCCCTGGCAGGGTGTTATAGTTTGGATTTGGAATGTCCTTCAAAGACTCACAGGTTGAAAGCTTGGAGTCCAGCTGGTGTTGCTGTTGGGAGGTGGAAACTATAGGAGGTGGAGCCTGATTGGAGGAAATAGCTCAGTTGGGGAATGTGTCTTTGAAAAGTTTATTTTGTTCTCAGACCCTTCCCCTCCTCTCGCCTTCTTGGCCACCAGGAGGGGAGTAGCTTTGCTTTACTATACTCTTCCTGCCTGATGTCTGCCTCACTTCAAATCCGTAGCAATGTGGCCAAGCAACTATGAGCCCAAATAATTCTTTCCTGTTTTAACTTGTCTTACTCAGTTATTTTAGCATGGTGACAGAAAACTAACACAGCTATATTTTTATCATTTCCATGGGTTTCAGACTTGGGATGCCCACAGACCACTGCTAGTCTTCATTGTCTCTGCAGGTGCCTTGCCTGTCTTCTCCTTGGTTATATTTGAAATTTTACATCTGTTGCTTTTATGCCAGTTTACTTGTACTTATATTATGAACTTTAGGTGATATGATTGTGAAAAGGCCTTTTACATAGCACTTGTATAAACATAAGTCATTATATTTATATCAGTTGCTAAATCCTATAAATACCAGCAATGAAATATTTCTTGAATTAGCTCTTTTTCCTGTTGATGTGTAAGTCTATGCTATTTTATTCCTACAGAATTATAATTTTCTCTTGGTTGGTATTCTCTGAATTATCTTTATTGTTATATGTACCATTTAATTTTTAAATGTTTTAATTTTTATTTTTAGTTGACACATAAAAGTTAAAGATATTTATGGGAGACATTGTGATATATGTATATAGTATATCCATTCAAAGCAGGCTAAACTTTATATGTCTCTCAAATATTCAAAATATTTTAGTTTTGAAGATAAGTGTACAGTACATTATCATTATCTGTAGTCACTTTACTACAGATAATACAACAAAACAGAAATAGTTGCTTCTAGCTAACTACATAACTCAGTACCCATTAGTCAACCTTTCCCCAGTTAATTTGGTCAAGAATTATTTCTAAAATAAATACGTTATACCTAGTAACATTTTTCCTTTCTTAAAAACTGATTTTCCATGGAATAAAGTTCAAGCATCATAATACTTTTCTTAAATATCAGTAACTATATACTAAGGACAATTTAAGTACTTTACATATTTTGACTTATTTAATTATCACAATTAAGCATGTCAGAATATAATATTATCTATGTTTTATAATGAAGAAATTGAGTTAGTGATTTGATTTCAGTGTCAAAGGAGAAAAAGCAAATACTGGGGATTTGAAAGTGACCCCTTGGGTAAGCTCATTATAAAACATAGATAATATTATATTCTGGAGAAAATGCTTGTAATGGTTGAAAACTGTGGAAAGAGGTCATATAGTTAATAAGGGGAAAGTTAGGACATGAGTTCAAGCTGACTCTGAAATCTGTGCTCTTAACTACTACACTGTATTCAAAGCTTTACTTTTCTGGCATTATTCAATTTTGTAAACATTTATTGAGTACCTTTTTAAATTTTGTATTTTTTTGCATTTGTCTTTAATCATATTAATCAGAACCTGTGTAGGGTCTGAGATTTTACTCTATTTGCAAGGCAATAAGTGAGTTGGACACAATTCATAGCTGCTGACAGAGACATGCTATTCCTGAGTCAAAGACAAATGACTTTATTAACCCTTCAACCCATAGCAGGCAGAGTGAGCTTCAGGTTTGCATTGTCTTACCTTGCCTCTCCGTCCCACCTAAATTCCACAGGGCAGAAAGGATTGACCTGAGTGGATGCTCTGCACACGGGCAGCTGAGAAACCTGGGGCTTAGGAAACATCTAATCTTACAAGGAGCCTGCTAGCAAACCTGCATAGCATTTGTTCTTAGAGGGAGAATTATCCTTATTATTGTGCTTAGGGAAAAACTCTGCCCTCAGCTGTAGCAAGAGACACTTTCTCCATTTACTGAGGCTGTTTGCTCTGTAAACATCCTTCTGGAAAGCAAGCAAGCTGCACTGCTTCTTAATTTTTTTTTCTTCAGGCTGGGGATTGAACCTAGGTCTCATGTATGCTAGGCAAGTGCTCTACCTCTGAGCTACATCCCTAGCTTACTGTCAGTGTTCTCTGCAAGAAATGCAAGAGACCTTGAAGAATTGTCTCCCAGAATCCCTAATATTTTCCTTCCCAATCTAGAAGCACATGTTTTGCTAAGGCTTACATCTGATTTTGTTCTCTTTTGTGGAATCCAGCGCTTGACTTTCCCATACTTTTTAAATAGATAGGAACATACAGGAACTAGATGAACACAGGTTTGGTGAGCTTACCCAAGGGGTCACTTTCAAATCCCCAGTATTTGCTTTTTCTCCTTTGACACTGAAATCAAATCACTAACTCAGTTGCTTATTATGCGGCTGATTTCTTTTCTCATTACTTCACTCAACAAACATTTATTCAGTACTGAGTAGTTGGCTGGGCATTGAGGATTCAGATAGGAGTAAGACAATTCTCTTTCCTTAAGCAATTCACAGACCTGGGGGAAGATAAAAAAACAGACTAAAGTCTACCAATTAAAAATTCCAACCCAGGAAGAAGGAAGGAAGAATACAGCACTTGTGGGTATGTTTCCATGAGCTTATTTTCCTCATGTTGGCCATTTTAGTGGAGGTAAATGGATAGTGAAGGTGGTGAGAGTGGTAGTAGTTTCCAGTCAGTGAGAAGAGTAAGATCTTCCTTTTCTGAAAACCATAATTAATTTCCTTGACAGTATATATGAAGGAAGGAATCTACAGTATAAATGATGAAGTTATGGCAGCTTAGACAGGATAGCTCAAGAAGGGTCTTGTATATTGAGATTTTGGGCATTGTAGTTGAACCAGTAGGAAGCCAGGAAGACCCTGGCTAAAAGCAGAGGAGTAATGTAATCATATTTTTGTTTTCGAATAAAAAATGGATTGGAAGCCGGGCGTGGTGGCGCACACTTGTAATCCCAGCATTCAGGAGGCTGAGACCAGAGGATCCCGGTTCGTGGCAGCCTCAGCTACCCTAGTGAGGCACTCCGCAACTTAGTGAGACTCAGTTTCAAAATAAAGAATAAAAAAAATAGGGCTGGGGGTGTAGCTCGGAGGTAGAATGCCTCTGAGTTCAATCCCCAGTACCTCAAAAAAAAAAAATAGATTGGAGAGGGGTGAAGTCAGAGGCAGGAGGTTCTATAGGGAGGTTGTGTTAGTAGCCTAGGGAGATGTGGCATCAATCTTATAAACAAAGGAAATAGTGTAGCTAATGAGAGGGAGGGAAGGGATGGAGAGATTAACATGGAGAGGAGGTAACTGATGTGGGGAGATGAGGCAGCAAGAGAGCAAGACTTGAGGGGAGCCTCAAGAGAATGGAGAACGTGGGAAACACAAGGGAGGGAGGTGCCTGAACAGAGAAGAGGATGAGGTCAGCAGTGACCACGTGGCATTTATTTATATATCTATGGAATCTCAGTTGAAGACTTTCTAGAAAAGCTCCTCCTCATAGGAGCTTGAGGCTCAGGAGCTCTATTTTGATGCTAAAGTGGTAGGAGACAAGGGCAAGGGAGGAAGGAAACCTGGATATTTGAATATACATGAGGAGGACAGATGAAAAAGAACTTGAGGAGATTAAGAAACTGCTCAAATGGAAAGAGTGGTAAATGATGTGGGGGTCTCAGGGGAGTTACATAAAGTAGGAACTTGGAAAGCGGACAGTATCACTCGTGAAACCTCCTGAACAGGCCCAAGGGAAGAACACTGTTCTTGTTGAGAACATAATTCACAGCCATCCCTTTTGGTCCTGTTGACAAGAAGTGGAGACCCCTATCGGGGAGCCTTAGGTGCATCCTTACCTGACTGACATTTAATCTGTACCTGCCATCCTTCTCATCTCATTATTCCCATTGCCAGAAATGCCAGTAGAAAGAACTCCCTTCTGCTCTAGTCCAGCAGAGTTATTTACAGATGGGGACAAAGCAGCGTCAACTCACAGTCATCAAGGATTGTAAAGATGGGCAAGAGTCTACAAGGTCAGGGAGTTTGTAGTCATTACATTCTTTGTGGTAGGAGAGTCAGGAACCATCAAGGAGTTGGACCAAAGCCATACTGTGATTACAGAGGAAGGAGCAGCCAGGTTCATGAGAGATTCGTGGAGAGCTTCACAGTGGCATTGGGAGGTGAGGGGGGATAAGAATGACAGGACATTCACGACAGGAAGAGAGCAGAGCATGCAAGGCCAGGCGTGGAAGGATGTGGAAGACCAGTGTCTTCTGGGGATGGCTTGTGCTGTGGGTCACTGGTGTCACCACCACTATCCTCATATACAGGACGGGACATCCACACTGTCTCTTCGAGACCAATATCTAAGGTCCAGAACAAAAGTCACCTACTTCAAAGCTATTTCCAGGTCCTTCCTGTATGGGAAGTTGTATGCCTGTCTGTCTCAGGAATCTGAATTGACATATTTTTTCAACATAGGTATCTGGAAGCTTTCAGTGTCTTAATGAAACTATTTGATAACCAAGTGATAATGATGACGGCATGTCTGGAATTAGGAAAGACATTTCCAGCTGACTGTAAAAATCAGTTCCATGTATGTAAATTATGTGGCTTGTCAACTTGTGATCCAGAAAATGTTTTCTGTCACTTCTTAGTGGATAATTTTCAGTGGTGTTTAATGTTCCTCCTCATTGGCGTGGTTAATTAGAAATTGACAGTATTTGTGAGCATTAGTGGATTTTACTCTTGAAGGAAGAGGCAATCCCTGGAGACTTAAGCTGAGTTTCTCTGAATTAGTAAGAGAACTATTTTTATGGCTTTATGTAGTTGATGCTGACCAGGAGAAAATCAACCTAATTTTCAATAGTATTTCCCTCTGGAGCTCAAAGAAGTAGTATTCAGATGCAGGAACTGTAGGATTTTATTATACTGGGAAGGGATATAAAAGATGTATATGTGAGGATCGAATTTACAGCATGGTGACTATAGTTTAGCAATACCATATTTAATACTTGAAATTTGCTAATAGAGTAGCTATTCAGTGTTCTCACCACATATATACAGAGGTAACTAGGTAAGGTAATGGATATATTAGCTAAATATATTGTCATAGTTATTTCACAATACATATGTATATCAGATCATCACAACATACACCTTACGTTTGTACAGTTTTGTTGCTCATATCTTAATATGAGCTGGGAAAAGGATATCATTATATAATAATAATCAAATTGTATTAAATCTTTATTATGAAGTTTAAACAAATTATGTCTATCCAGGCTTTCAGAGTCCAAAAGATAAGAAAACAATTCTCAGCATGAATAAACTGGGAATGTATCTTGACATCAAAAATTTATTTTCCAACACATTTTACGGTTTACTCATGCTGAGAACCACTTCTTATCTTTTGAACTTTTGAACTCTCCCTGTATCGAGATGAACAAAAATGAACATGGGTTTGCTTTAAATGTACTAGGATACTAAATGTAAAATAAAACAAGTAGAAACTCAAGACACAGCAATACATATTGGCCAATTATGTGATAACAGAACAACATTTGCATTGGGCTTTAGGCATGTAGGTGCAATGCTGAGATGAATTTTGGTATAGAAAACACCATCAATCACACCACATAGAAATATTCCTTACATATCTTATAAAGCAAATCTTGCCTGAATTCAAGTGACAGTAACAAGTCTAGGCTAGGAAACAACTCAGTCAGCATTCTCCTTCTTTCATAAATCTGTTTACAGTAGAAACCCCATTAACATTTTAATTGTTTCACAGCTAAAGTTGCTCTCAGTTCCACCTTTAAGGGGCTCAGGTTCATTAAAATTTAAGGGACTAGAGAATTCATAGTCTTTTCTAATGACCTTGTGATGGTTGTAAAGGCTCTGAATATTTTTGAGGGTCATTGACCAACTGAGGGCTTCTTTGTAGTAGTGAAGTGTGCTCAAAGGTAGATTGTCATATAACACTTTTTCAATCCCATCAGAAAGCTCACTCCCTCATCTGAATCCTAAGATCTCTTAAAGACCCTGTTAGCATTTTCTGTCAACTTTTGTTTTATCACCCACATTATTTCTAACAGCCAGATTCCAGTTTCATTGAGAGAGAAGTATAATACCAATACCTGTTTGTTGAATTAAAACTAGTCACTAGTAATCTACCTTCAACCTATGTTTCTTTATCTCCAATACTGCCTCTCTTCCTTAAAAATATCTTCCCCAAACTTAGATTAATTATAAGTATTGGGACCTCTTGTTCTGACTGTGCTATAAATTACCAGATGACACTATTACATATCCTACGGTCTCTAGTTTCTCATTTTTCTATTAAAACTTTGGTATATGTTATGGACATTATTTTGATTCTGAGATATATGTGTTTCAGGTATTAATTATCCTTTCTTTTTTTTTTGGTGGTCCTGGGGATTGAACCCAGGGCATACTACCTCTGAGCTACGCCCTTAGCCCTATTTTGTATATGTTATTTTGAAACAAGGTCGTACTAGGTTGCCAGGAGTCTTGCTTATGTTGCTGCGGCTATCCTCAAACTTGAGATCCGCCTGTTTCAGCCTACTAAGAACGAGGATTACAGACATGCACCACCATGCCTGGCTTAATTATCCTTAAAATATATCACTAATGTGACTTGTTATATGTAGTTATTTAACATTGATTACTTATATGTAGTGGAATTTCTGGCCAAGACAGTAGTTTTTTTATTTGGCTCCAGTTTATGTTAAGCCCTCCCTGATAAGAGGTAGTTAGAGGATTTTTTTTTTCTCTAAAGAATATTTGTCTTCAACATCATTAGCAATCAGGGAAATGAAAATCAAACCTATACAGTTTCCATTTAACTCCAGTTAGAATGGCAGTCATCAGGGATACAAACAATAATAAATGCTGGAAAGGATGTGGGGGAAAAGGAATGCTTATCCACTGTTCTTGGGATTGTAAATTAGTACAACCACTATGGAAATAAGTATGGAGGTTCTCAAAAGACGAGGAATGAAACCACCATATGACCCAACTATACCACTCATCAGTATCTTTCCAAAAGAATTAAAGTCAGAATATGATAGTGATGCATGCATATCTATGTTTATAGCAGCACAATTTTTAATAGCCATATTATGGAACTAGCCTAGGCACCAGTCACAGATGAATGAATAAACAAAATGTGGTGTATACACACACTGGAATTTTACTCAGCCACAAAGAAGAGCAAAATCGTTATTTGCAAGAAAATGGATGGAACTAGAGAATAGTGTGCCTGGTGAGATCAGCCTGGCTCAGAAAGTGAAGAATCCAATGTTTTCTCTCATATGTGGAAACTAGAGAGAAAATAGGAAACATAAGATAAATGAAGAGGTGGGGGGAGAGAGAGAGAGAGAGAGAGAGCATGAGAATAGTAGAAGGGTATTAGGGGAGAGAGGTAGGAGAGGAAAAAGTAGACTGAAGAAAGAAACATTACTGTTCAAATAATTCTGTATCCATATATGAAGGTATCCCAACTTTCGCAGGTTGGGATGCGAAAGGAAACACACCAAATACAGCGTGCTTATATGTTTGCATCACTTTGAACCTCAGTATTATGCACAATTATTATACACCAGTAAAAGTATAGTAAAAAGAATATCACTGATAATAATGAAACACTATCATTTGGGTATAGACATAGGAAAATGTTTGATTTTCTGTGGGCAGACTGAGATGAAGGGACATAAAGGCTAATGCCAAATTGATTGGAGGAACTTATACTAGCAAAGTGAATTAAAAGCCAGTAAGACCCAAGGTCATCTCATTATAAGTTGTTATTTGGGGGCTAAGGGTCTATTTTTAATCCTGAGATTTGGTAATACTTAGTAATAAGATGCATATTATATAAATATGGTAACAACTGGGAGTATGTGGTCACTTGCCCCTTTTAAAAAATGTTTTCTATTTATTTATTCTTTTTTCATTTTTTATTTTTTATTTTTTTGCAGTACTGGGGATTGAACTCAGGGGCATTCTACCTCCGAGCTACATGCCCAGCCCTATTTTTTATTCTTTATTTTGAAACAAGGTCTCACTAAGTTGCAGAGCGCCTCACTAGGTAGCTGAGGCTGGCTGAGAACTTGGATCCTCCTGTCTCAGCCTCCCAAATGCTGGGATTACAAGCGTGCGCCACCACGCCTGGCTAAATGTTTGCTATTTATAAGGCTGAAGAATGAAGTGAAATATGTTTGTGTGGTTGTCAGTTTTTGGAACTGGCTTCCATGGGTTTCGCTTATAGTGTGTATTCAATTTCCAAGTGCTTACTTTCCTTAAAATAATACATCTTTGGACTCTTTCTCAGAAGGCTCTGGTTGGTGGGAGCAGAGGCTAACCAGGATAGGTTTTAAAGTGTCCTGTACCAAGAGGGTGCTTTTACAGGCCATAGCCTCATCAGAACCCTTGGGATCCTTTTTGGTTTAGAGGATACATAGAGTTCCATTTCTCTCTTTTAAAAATATTCTTTATTGTGATAAAAAATATATAACATAAAATACATAATCTTAATCATTTTAAGAGTACAGTCTGGTAATGTCAACTGTATTCACATTGTTCTGTGACAGATCTCAAGAACGTTTTCATTTAGCAAAACTGAAAAGCTATACCCATTAAATTCTATACCCTATTTAACCCTCCCTCAGACCCCTAACAACCATCATTCTAGTTTCTCTTTCTATGAGTTTGCTACTTTAGAAGTGGAATTATACAATAGTTGTCTTTTATGATTAGGTTATTTCATGTAGTATTAGGTTCTCAAGATTCATCCTTGTAGGACATAATATGTAGTAATTGTAGTATTTGGTAAAATTTCTTTCTTCTTTTCCTCACATATTTATCAGTTATTTGTTCACCAACTCTTTGTGTCTTGGGTAGTGTTCCTTTGATTGTAAATCCCTTTCCTTCCTTTTTTTTCTTCTTTCTTTCATATTCTCTCTCTCCTTTCTCCTCTCTCCTCTCTCTCCTCTCTTTCTCTCTCTCCCCAATGCTCTATGCTTTACCACTGAGTTATATCTCCAGCCCTTCCACATTTTTTTTATCATCTGATGATGGACATTTATGTTGCTTACACTCCTTGGTTATTATGAATAGTGCTCAGAGCAATATTTTATTTTTTATTTTGAGACAGGGTCTTGTAAGCTGCTCGAGGGTCTTGATAAATTGCTGAGGTTGTCCTCTGACCTCTAATCCTCCTCCTGTCTCAGAATCTTAAGTACTGAGATTACAGGTGTGCACCAACACACCTGGTTTATCATACTGTTTTCTATAGCAGCTACACTATTTTACATCCTTACAGCAATGTACAAAGGTTTTAATTTCTCCCTACCCTCATAAACATTTGTTATTTAAGAATTTTTAATTGACAAAATTATATATATTTATGGTGTACATCATGATGTTTTGAAGTGTATGTACATTATGGAATGGCTAAATCTAGCTAACTAACATATAGATTCCTTCACATATTTTTCAGTTATTTGTTCACCAGGTCTTTGTATCTTCAATTTCATAAAAAAGATTTTTATTTTCAGTGGTATTTATCTACATAGAAAAGATAGAGGCTGGCCATTTTATTTCCAAAATTATTTATTCTTCTTAAAGTTACATACTAGACTAGTTTACCTGGTAATGTCTGTTCTAATCAAAGGTAGGTTCATAGTCCCTTTTCCATAACTTGATAATTCTAAAAGTCCTAACTACTGGTGGCTACTTTTGTTGTTATTGTTATTTATCACAAACAAATCAGGTGGCAAAATACACACTGAGCTGGCATGAATCTAATAGACTTTAATGGACTTTGTTTATATTTAAAATCTTTAATTTTCCTGGAGAAATTTCTGGGCATATATGTGCCTTCTTGGTTTTCTAAGATCCAAACAATTCTAAACTTCAAACATTTTGGCTCTTAGAGGTCTAGCTAATTCTAACCTGTATTTGTTAATATCATGTCTAAGGAACATATCGCTTTTCAAACTCTTATTTAGACTTTCCAAAGTTTGCTAATTTGAACAAATTATTTTATGGATTGAAGAATCACTTTTTTTTTTTTTTTTTTTTTTTGCAGTACTAGGAATAGAACCGAGGGGCATTCTACCTCTGAACTATATCCCCAGTCCTATTTTTATTCTTTATTTTGAAACAGGGTCTCACTAAGTTGCAGAGGGCCTCACTAGGTAGCTGAGGCTGACCTCGAACTTGGATCCTCTGGTCTCAGCCTCCCAAATGCTAGGATTACAAGCGTGCGCCACCACGCCCGGCTGAAGAATCACTTTTAAGCAGAGAAGTACTCACCTGCTTTTTTTTTTTTTGTCTAAATTCTGGATGTTGGTTGTTGTAAAGCAAGGAATGTTCAGCTCCATGTGTTCTAAAGAAAACAAAAATGGGTTTTATCTTAATATTAATGGATACTTTAATCTAATATTTGAACATTTTATAGCATATTTTATCAAAAGCTAAAAATAAAAATAATTGGATTTCATCATTTTAAAAAGTTCCCATCTTCATGATCAGAAAATAGAGATTAGATGATCTGATAAGGGTAAGGCATGAACAGTTTTTTTTTTTTTTTGTATTGGGGATTGAACCCAGAGGCATTCTACCTCAGAACTACATCCCAGCCTTTTAAAATTTTGAAACAGGGTCTTGCTAATTTGCTGAAGATCTCGCTGAATTGCTGAGGCTGTCCTTAAACCTGGTTCCTCCTGTCTCAGCCTCCCAAGTACTGGAATTACAGATGTACACCATTGCACCTGGCTTCTGAAAATGAGTTCAGTTGTCATTCTGTTAATCCTATTGCTTCTGTATAAAAGAAACACAATCAGTTGACATCTATAGAATTTCTTTGCCAGGTAACAGCAAGGAGCTTCCATATTATTTGTTTCATCTCAACAAAAATATACTGTGCAATTGTATTGTTTCTTTGATATTGAAAAGTCATTACTTAGGGATAAGCAGATAAGAGGAAAAACAACATTTTGAATAATTTGGGTATTTTATCCAATCCAATTTGATTTTCTGTAGATGAGGATAAATAGTTATTTTTTATGATGTCTAATTGCTGACAATACGCTTGTCTTTTGAAGGGTAAGGTGGGTTCACCCTTCCCCCAGCACCAGTTTCAATATTAATAGCTGATGGCTTTGAATTCTTTGCCCTCCTCTACCCTACAAACTTCCCTACTTCATTTTTCATAGATTTGACTCTAATAAGACATAATATTTTAATTTAGGTTGCTTTTGTGAGAGATGTATAGATGTTTAGATTCTGGTAAACTATCAGGTTCAAGGAAAGTCCACTGGAATTCGTGACTCACTTTGCTGGAGCCCTTGCATTTCATATGAAAGATGCCTGTTCCCTTTCATATGGGAGGCTTTATGACCATGTGATGCATTGATAATAGCTTCCCAAAGGCTTTGCCTCTTGCTATAACTACTTCAGTTATCCCAGAGTTTAAACTCTTCATCTGGTGGCACAGATGGGACATTTATGTTTCCAGTGTGGCTTCTAACATAGAGGAAAGAGGTCTGTTCTAAAGGGGTAGAGTCCTTTTACTGGGAGTTCTGTTACCCATGGAGACAGACACTTTAAGAGAACTAGGTGCTTGGAAAGAAAAGTTTCTTCTGGAAGACCCTCACAGACCAGGGGAGGCACTTTTGCATCTGAGGGACTGGCCAAGAACTGAACTTGGACAAGAGGTAAATATTCTCATGAAGTAGTAAGGTTTCGCATGGGGAGGATTGTAAGTGAGGCTCCTGCTTCTGTTCAGTGTGCCAACAAGAGATAGTAGGGCTTTTGACCCACAGACAAATTAAATGCCACCTGTCAAAAAAGTGAGCTTTATGGCTGAGTCTTTGGAATTGTCTGAGATGGAAAACACATTTGTGAGGAAGCAGCTAGGAATAGAAAGTCTGAATTAAAATGAATTATTGCTTGAAAGAAAGATAAATGCCTATTCTGATTGAACCTGAGGCTAGCAGTGAATCCATTACACTAACATATCATCACTGTCTGTTTCGTTGAGTACTTCATTTGCCTACGAAATAAACTTTTTTCCTCTTGAAAACTATGTTTAAAATTTCCGTGTTAGCTAAAAAAAGAAAGGAAGGAAAGAAAAAAAAACAATGAGGAAGCAAGCTAAATGTCCAGGAATGAGGAAACAATTAGGTAAATTATTGTATATTCTTACAATAGCACACTTATGCAGCTATTAAAATGATATTTACAAACAATTTTAGTGCTCTATAAAATACTTATATTATAATAAGTCAAAAAAGAGGCAGGATACAAATGCCTATAACAGCATGATTTTATATATAAATGTATAAATATAAAGGCAGTAAGCACAAAAGGAGGACGATGCATCAAAATATTTTAATAGTGTTTATCTCTTGGTGGTGAATTATGGTAATTTTATTTTTTCATCCTCAGTTCTCAGTTTTTGCTAACCTATGTATAATGAATATCTATCACTTTTTTTCTTAAGAATACTTTCAAAAAATTCTGTTTGCTTCTGGAATTATTTTCTCTCCTGTAATATATTACTGACCATAGCTACTTGAAGACAACTTTGTAAGACATTTTTGAGTCACCTGTGCTTCCAAAAATTATTATGCAAAAGAGCCTTTATATCATTTTGAATTTTCTACTAAAACACACAAAAGAATCTTTGTGGTTCATTTGTATTTCAGTAAAAATGTGTTACCATGTATTCTCTACGATGTGTATTTCTCTACATTGTATACTCTGTGCTATTACTAGTATTCCAGTAATGGTCACACAAAAGATTAAGGTAGTTTCCCATACTTAAGGTTCTTTTTTTTTTTTTTTTTTTTTTTTTTTTTTTTTTTTTTTTTTTTTTTTTTTTTTTTTTTTTTTTTTTTTTTTTTTTTTTTTTTTTTTTTTTTTTTTTTTTGCGGTACTAGGGGTTGAACTCAGGGGCATTCTACCTCTGAGCTACACCCCCAGCCCTATTTTTTATTCTTTATTTTGAAACCGAGTCTCACTAAGTTGCGGAGTGCCTCACTAGGTAGCTGAGGCTGGCCGCGAACCCGGATCCTCCTGTCTCAGCCTCCCAGATGCTGGGATTACAAGCGTGTGCCACCACGCTCGGCTACTTAAGGTTCTTGAGCATCTCAGAGCCAGAGGACAGGCTAGCCATGCCAGGTGGTTTCCAGTCTTGTACCTTGCTTCACATTAATGGGTGTAAACACAGTCTAAAACAAGGAAGCTGGCTGCAAGCACAGCTTCTTTAGACCTAGAGTTGGTGACTCAAGGTTACAGTTTGTGTCATCTCTCTCCCTTTCTCTCTAAATACCACTCAAACTTTAACCTGACTTAGCTTTTTTAGGTTTCTCTTACATCTGAAACCAGTGGCCTACATAGAGAAATAGTTTGCTTACCTAGAACTCAATTATATGGCAGTCCGTACACCTGTAAAACAGTTAATAACCAGGAAGTGAACAATAATAGCAACATAAATAACAAGTTACCACTCATTGAGTACTTGCTATTGTGTGAACTCTCTGAGGAGTACCTCTTTGTTATCTCATTTAGTCATTACAGCCCTATGCAATAGTTACTGTGTTCCCTATTTACAGATGAGGAAACTGAGGCTCAGAGAAGTTGAGCAGCTTGTCTAGGGTCAACTAGCTTGCTGCTGTGATGCTGGAAGCTGAACCACATTCTAAAGCTCAGACGTGCTCTTGACTATTACAATAAATAGCAAATGAGAATAGATCTCACAAAGTCTGTGTTCTAAAAGTGCTGGACTGTACACTTCAAGGTCCCAAGAAAGAATCCCTCTATTTTACAAGTGGCTTTGGAAAATTTATAAATAACACATTTGAAAAAAGGAAGAGGAGGCTTCTAGTTTTTATTTTGATAACAAAAATAAAATAGGATATGGCTGTAGACTAATAGAAGAAGGGCATTCCAATTTTATTTTCAAAAACCTAGGATATTTTTCTAAGAAGTTTGAAAGCATATTCTGGATTGGTTAGGTAAAAGCATCTTGCTTACTTTTTATTAGACTCTAATTATACTAACTAATAAATATGGAGCGTGACAGATTTCATGGTAGACTTAACTTGTCAATAAAGTATAAAAGTCAAAATAGTTCTATTTTTAAAAAAACATATCTTTATTATGTAATTTATACATTTTATCATAGAAATAGTAGAAAATACAGACAAGCCAGGCATGGTGGCACACACCTGTAATCCTAGTACTTTGGAGGCTGAGACAGGAGGATTGCAGGTTTGGGGACAGCCTCAACAACATAGACTCTCAGCAACCTAGCAAGACCATTTGTAAACAAAAAATATAAAGGTCTGGGGGTGAATTTCAGAGGTAGAATGCCTCTGGGTTCAATCCACAGTACCACACACACACACACATACAACACCCCCCCAAAAAAGAAAGAAAATATAGACGAGGAAAATAACATAAAAAATATCTCATAATTTCACTACGAGAGACATACAATGTTAACATTTTATATGAACTTCAGAATATAAATACAAATGTAAATATATATATATATTTATGTTTAAACAAAATGAGGACATACTTTACTTTTTAAAAATTGTCTTAGTATTCTTGAGTGTATTTTAAAATATTTTTGATTAAAAGTAGAGAAGTGTATAATACATTTGAGAATGATTGTCTTCCATTATGGATAAGCACAAGCACATTTATTTGATGCTTCAAGGAAAAATACATATTAATCCAGGAAGTTATTTTATGTGAATCAGTTTATTTCTTAATGATGATACATCAAGGAGGCACTTCTGTACTTTAGTTATGTTCATGCCAGAGAGCTTGCATTATTGTCTTCTAGATAGATTAAACATTTTAAAGAAAGCCTTTTCTTTGCTTAAAGAAGTAAGATCAGTACTGAGAGTGGCAATTCAAGGGTGCTAGGAAAAGAAGAATATACATTCCCTGGCTGGTGCCGAAGTGATTTAAAGCCATCTGCTTCTCTTACTTGAAATGTGGTGAGATGTGTATCTTATCAGCCTACTTAATTCAGGAAGAAAGGCAGGACCAACTTCCAAAAGCTACGTTTTCATCCGCTGTTTCATTCAACAAAGGTTTATTGAGCACCTACTTTGTGTGGGTCTTGTGTTAGGTGCTTATTTAACACAGAAGTGTCCAATGTGCCCTCTGTACTCAGAATGTCCTGTCTAGCGATAAAAACAAAAGTGCTGTATGGTGCGAGAGGAGAGAAGTGAGCTTAGAAAGCCACAGGAGCACGTGGGAGGGAGGAAAGTTTCTCTGCCCAGTGAAGAGGAGTCAGAGTGAGAGCAAGAGAAAGCTCGGCTAGGGGCCGGAGGGTGAAGGGCTGTGCTTCAGGGAGAGGGGCTGCAAGCCGAAGTTTGGGGGCTAGAGAAAAAGCGAGCATGCAGTGGTTAGGGTCATGGAGATTAGGGTGTGAGGGACAGCAAGGTTTGAGCCGAGTCATGGCTTGTCAGGGGTGCTTCATGTACAAGTGGAGGAGCGGAAGGAAAGAGGAGTCCTTGCAAGCATGTCAGCAGAGCCATAAAAGGAACAGCTGTGCTTTAATCACTGGGGCGGGTGTGTGAAAGGCGATAGGTTGTGATAAGAGCTTCTTGGGAAGAAGGTCTGGAGGGGAGGAAAGGGTGACTTCGTGGTGCTGCTCTCTGCAGGGAAGAGGCTCCAGGAGAGCAAAGGGAGAGGAGAGCCCAGCATCTCTGCATGGACGGTTCAGCAGGCCGGTGGCCGCATGGAACTTACTGGAGGGAAGGCAGCGTCTAGAACAGTAGATTTGGAGGTATCTGGATGTATAGATGGGAAGTCCAAGGAAGAGAGCAGGTCACTCAGGTAATGTAATGTTCGTGGACTCAGAGAGACCCTTGAGAACCACTGCCATTAGGGGGTCAGTGTAGAATCGTGGTTAAGGACTCTTCTGTGTGGGTTAAAATCCTAGTTCTGTCACTTACGAGAGCAAGCAGTAGTCCTGGTAATAAGTACATTTCCTTTGCTCTTCATTTTCTTACTGTAACATGGAGATGGCGGCATAACTGAGTCACAGGCTGGTTGTAAAGCAAAGAAGTTGATACCCTAATTACATTGTACACAATAGGGTTGACCTGTAGTAAAAGCTCAATAGGCAGGTATGCTTTAGAGAAAAGTTTTAGTAGTAAAAGTTCAATAGATGTAGCTTTAGTTTTACTTCATTATTAAAATTATTAAGGGAAACTTGGGAAGGGGGAGGAAAGAGAAGAGGTAGGGGGGAGGGGAAGGGGAGGAGGGGCAGAGAGAGAGAGAGAGAGAGAGAGAGAGAGGAATACCACTAAGGTATACAGAATATATGTTGATACATATTGTCAGAGAGGTATAGGAGAATTCTGATAAGAGCCATAAAAATTAGAGAATCATGAGAAGCAAGGTGAATTGTATTAAGTGTTGCAGGAAAAAAAAAAAACCCAGCAAAGCAAGAGCTAACAAGTATCCTTTCTTTGAGGTTTGAGGATTTGTGGGAGCTCAGGATTTGTGGGAGCTCTCAGTGGGATGTGGCAGGGATTGTGACACAGCAGAGAGGAGAGTGGAATGAGCTAGTGAGCTAGCGTGCATCACTGTTCAGGCTGGACTGAAGTCAGGGCTGGGATGGCGGCGGTCAGAGGAGATGTTGGAGTCAAGGCGCACAGGTCTGTGCTTGTGTAAATGAATCTGAACATTTTAAGAAGGAAATAAAGAGCCAGCGCAGGGAAGAGAGCCCAGCCCTGAGCTCAGAGCACCCCTTATCTGCTCACCAGATTTTGTAGTGTATCTTGTGTCTGGTACATTGTAATTATACATCATAATAAAGTTCAGAGTGCTCTTGGTATGTTTCTCTCTGTATCCCACCCTGCTCCCTCCTCTTCCCCATACACATTATTGAGATTGATATCAATAACTTCATATATGTACACAGCATCATTTGAACTGTGTCCTTCACCAGGTCTCCCTTTTCCCCATGTGACTTCTGGCTACACTTTACATATGAATACTTTGACTTTCAAAGGCAGAACAGTGTATTGGAAAGAATACACTGTTAGATAATAGAAAATCTGTTTGAATTTCATTCATTCATTCCAAAATATGCTTGGAGCACATACTATATACCAGGCAATATGCTGTGGACTGGAATTACAGTGGGGTGAGGACAGGGAGGACACCTGCTGCAAAACCACTTGCATTTCCCAGAGGGAAATCAGCAAGCAAGAAGCAACTGTGAGCCAGGCATGGTGGTGCATGCTTATAATCCTAGTACTTGGGAGGCTCAGACAGGAGAATCACATGTTTGAGGACAGCCTCAGCAAGTAGTGAGACTCTCGTCAACCTAGCGAGACCCTGTTTCCAAATAAATAAAATTGGGCTGGGGGTGTAGCTCGAAGGTCAAATGCCTCTGGGTTCAATCTCTAGTACCAAAAAAAAAAAAAAAAAAAAAGCAGTCATGCTCCTCCTCTGGGGGATAGCAAACAGGGCCCCACAGCCCTATCCAGAGAGGTCAAGACATTGCAGTGCAAATGATTGCAAAGGTGAGTGCTAGAAGGTAGGCTGGGATGAGCCAGGTGCAGGGATGGGGGTGCTTACAGATTTTCTAGTAGAGGAAACAGTGTATGTGGAGTTCTTGGAATTATAATAGAATCAGATACATCTCTGGACCTGAAAAAAGTTTGGTTAGGCTGGATTACAGAGAAGTGCTCACTAAGTGACATTGAACAGCAATGACTCAGATCTCTCTCTTCTTTAAGCCAGAGTGGAGAGAAGGAAACCCTTACAGGCTGCTGTTCTTAGGATGTAGAGATGAAAGCAGAGTTACTTTGAGGATTATAAGTAGGGTGCATTGGGGTGCAGGGAGGGCAAGGGAGAAACCAAAATTGAGGAACTCTATAGGGCAGCTACTAGTTCTTGAGATGGCTGTGTTGGAAAGGTTTGGGTTGGGAGAAGTTACCAGTTTGTAAAAGCATGATTATTAGGAAATTCCTGGCAGGTAGATCATTTGAGGGGATCACCTGACAATGATGGAAATGAGCAGAGTCTTCAAAGGCAAAACTTTTAGAGTGAATATGGCAGGGAACAGGGTCTGGAAGCCAGTTAAAAGGGACATAAAAGTACACACCAGAGAGAACTCCATGAATTTGTGCCCAGGGATTTTAGAAGAAAGTGTTTTGAAAAGAGATTTAACTCTGACGTGGCTTTAAGTCTTAACTTCTCTTTGATAAATGCTTGTCAGTCTGCTTAATTGGTTAAATTCAAGGTTTAACAATAAAGAACTGGAAAATGTCCATTTGTGACTGGTCAGAGCATACTAAGTAAGTTGTAAATGCTGCTTTTCTAGCAATTTTAGAGTCGATTTAGCTGAACTTTATTATTCTTGCTAGTTTATGTAGATCATTTTTTAAAAAAGAATTTCCATTCTTCTCTTTGGGGTAGATAGAAGTAGATATTCACATTCTGTAGTAGCATTTGTCATGAGCAAAGTCAGTGAGGACTGGGATTCTCAGGTGAAGCGTTTTCTTTAGCAATTATCTGAAGAGAAAACATGTGGAAATTTGGCTCTATTGATGTGCGTTTGAATTCTGAAAGACAAAAGATTCCATGAAAATGCAATACGTGGTATTTGCCAGGAAGTGGGATTGCCCCAAAGAGCATAGCCAATGCCTGGTACAGATTCATTCTTGATCTATCTTGGTGGGTGCCAGGGGCAGGGCACAGAGTGGATAGGCAATCAGGACATCAGGACCGGCAATCCAGAGCCACCAGGCTCCAGTGCCTCCTGCCGCCTCCCTCTCTCCTAGGTTTCCAGATTAATTTTGGTGGCTGGCTGGGCACAGACGGTCAGAGAAGAAACTTGGGACCTTTTTTAAGACAAAGCCATCTTAGGTTATTCTGATTTGGTTTTGGATTCATTTTACTCAGTAGTCAAAAAAATAATGTCTCTAGCCAGAATATCCTTCCAGTGTGCCCTTCAAAAGACTGATTTATGTTGCTATGGGAACAAAATTATCAAAATTTGAAAATTAGTATATTTTAGGTCCCTGGAGATTGCAGCACTGTGTGTGTGTGTGTGTGTGTGTGTGTGTGTGTGTGTGTGTGTGTGTGTAAGTAAAGAAGGAAGAGGACCTTTTTTAAAACCTAATGTTATTAAAGTTAAACATACCCCTTTTCTTAGGTGAACTATGAAGTGTGTGATATGACACTCGTTCTCTCTTTTATTCATACTTATTGGTGTCTCTGTCCTTGCATTCTTACAAACACACAGTGACTAGAGTTCTGAAGAAGAGGAGGTTACTTGAATGTGATACTCTTCCCAGATTCCTTCTTAATGGAAAATGAATGATTTTTTTTTCTCACAGTCACAGGATAAATCTCTCTATATATCTATATTTAGATGCATAAATATAATGATAAATACACTCACACATACATACATACATAAATGTGTCTCACACTTTATGGGAGAAAACTGTTGACACTTTGATTTTGAACTCTGTTTCATAGTTTTGCACTCTGGAATGTAGTGTGCTTTTATATATGGTTTGAGTGGGTGGGTGTGGATACTGACTTTCCTCAGCTTCTTCTCAAACAATACAAGACATTTTTTACTTATAACATGCAGATCTTATTTAGTTGTTTGCTGTATATTTTCCACTAACTATGATGTAAGTTCTATGAGGTCAGAACATTTTGTTATTTTGTTCACTGATGTATCCCCAGCATTTGGAAAAACAAAATACCTATTGTGTAGTAATTTATAATAAATGCTTGTGGAATAAATAAATAAACTTAATATTACATATCACTTTGCAAATTCTCCACCATAATAGTATCTATTTCTTTAGAAATAGACACAAATTTAGCCACTATCTGTGAAATACCAGAAACCTTGCTAGTCCCTCACCATTACTCTCTCATTTTTCTGATGAGGAAATTCAGCTTTGGAGAGGGAATGTGAATTTTCCAAGGTTGCATGGTCTGCAGGTTAGAAAGTTAAGACTGGCTAGGTCTGGTCCTAAAGCCTGAGCTGTAGCAGATGCCACTTTGCATCTTACGGAGAGGCAGGTTTAACTCTGTACAGACACTTGCTTCTTTCCTGGTAGTCCTAGCCTAGATGTAGTGTGGGCCTCCAGGGAATTTAAGCTTAAAGGCTTTTGACCTTAAAGAGGAAAGAGATTATATAAACTCATATAGTTATTTCTTATCATTAAGTGTTCTGAAGTAGTATGTCAAGGCCATCATTAGTGGGGACTTTAGGGGCTCACCCTTCAAGAGTCCTCTTCTTTGTGAAGCTTCTGTGAGCCCCTAAGCAGTTTAGATGCTTTCTTTTCTATGCACTCATAGTTTTTATCACTAATTATCTGATTTTGGATACATGTATGATTCTTTAGGTCATTCCTTCATAAAATAGGGGAAAACCTTGAAGGAGAGCTTTTTTCCTAAATATCTCTGTGCCCAGTGCTTCTGAAAATGTTGAGGAAACAAATCTTTAGAAATAATCTACAATTTAACCTACAAATCTGTAAGAAACATGTACTGCCTGGATGGAACTGTAGTCTCTCTTAATCCGGCTGCATCTCAAGAGTTGAAGAACAAAAGAAAATCATGATATATTTGTGAACCACAAATATAGCTATAGATATAGAAAAATTGATTTCTAAAGTAAAAGTGCTGATGGTATTGAGAAAAGTCACAGTTTATAAATTTACTGATCTTTCCTCTATAAAATGGGATTATAGTTCTCTCATTGAGTAATTTGAAGTGCTGTAGGATAAACACATGCAACATCCAGATGGGCACAGTAATTTCATGATTTTAGGTAATCGTTCTGTGTTCATTGAGTTCTTTCTTGCATATCAAGACCTTTCAAAGGCTTATGGTTACACCCAAAGTAACACATTCTCAATGTCCTTTTTCCCAAGAAGCTCTTGGTATGTGATTTATGTATGACAGAAGGTAGATGTGATCTGTGCCAAAGATGAATGCTAGTAATATGAAGTAGCAGATATTAATATGAGAGGTGATAGCTTCTTTAAAAAATATCAGGTGAACTTTTGACTTGTTAATACAGCAAGCCTTCAGAGACAGTACAGAGTAGACAGGAAGTCATGTTTCACACCTGCATATTTAAATCAACTAAGTCAAGTTTCCCTCCAGCATTACCGATTTCATTGATTATAGTTCTTTTTTCCTTTGCACTTCATCCAAATTTCCAGACAATTCAGAGTAGTTAGATGATTGATCTGTGTATATTTATCGATTGATTGCATTTATCGCAAACCACAATGGAAAAAACTGTCATAAAGATCTTGATTAAATAATATACAGGCTTCCATGAACAAACATCTCATAGTTGAATTTTGGCTCAATACACTGGGCTGCAGTTTTTCATTTCATATTGATTGGACAGCCTAGTGATTGCGGATAGGGGAAGAAAATAGTTCTCAGGAGAAATTCCATCCTTACAATGTCTGGGCAGGTATGTTTATCTGTAAAGCAAGGTGAAAGTGTAAGAAGGTTCAGGAAGTAACTATTGATCTGGAATCTGGAATTCAGTCAAGATAATTTTTGGTGAGCACAGACTCCTCTGTAAAGATTTAAAAAATGACATAAGCTGAAACATTAGTTATAGATCACGGTGAATAGTAATACTGGCTTAATTAGATATCTTGGATTAGTAAGGCAGAACTGGATTTCGACTTGCTTTTCTTGTGGTTAAAGGGGAAGGGCAATATCAGGCCCCATATTGAGTCAGTGTTCCTTTATAGGGAAGCTGTGCTCATCTAAAGGAACAATTCAAGATGTGGGAAAAACTGCATGAAGATGGAAGAAATGATATATGCACTTGATAGAATTTTTTGCAGGCACTGAAAGTTTTGCTTATGAAGTCCCAGAAACATAAAAATTGCTTTACTATGTGATAAGTAATAGGTTGTTGTTTGTAGATAGACTTATAGAAAACTTACCTTTATATTTTTCATAAATATATATATATATATGAAGAGATATTTATGGGAAAACAGTAATCATTTGATGGCTCTTATTATCAATATTTTTACAGATGAGAAATCCAAGGTTCAGCATGGTTAAGTACCTAGTTAAGGCCACACAGCTAATCCATGACAGGGGCTCACTGTGATCCCATGATTGTCTACCTCCCAACACCGTTCCTCTAATATTATGCTAAACTTATAAAACTGTTTCTGCACTTAACGTATAAGTATATTTCATAAGAAAAATTAAGGGAAAATCCAGGATTAATTAATAAATTAAGTCAAAGAAAAACATTAATTAATTAAACTTTAATTTTCTTTTTACTTTACTTTTTGGGGTTTTCTTCATTGATTCTTTCCTATTCTTTTCTCCTTCTCTGTATTTTCAGTTAGAAAGAATCATACTTCTACTATGACTCTATGGGTGAATACTCGAGTCTGCTCACTCATTCAGTCCACAGTACCTCCCTGGCCTTCTCTTGGTAGTGAGCATCTCCTCTTGGAAGCCCGACCCATCTCAGGTTGTTCTTGGTTGAGACTACCAGAAGTACCAAAGGCATTTCTAGATCCTCTTTAGGAGGTGACACTCATCGAGTCTCATATATTTTAAATTTGAGGGGTTGGAAATTTCTACTCCTGCTCTTGAGCTCTTGTGTTGTGAATTGTCTTTTTGAATTTTAAAATTCTGTGGAATGTTAACTGTCTCTGGAGGATTCATACTAATTTGGCTTCTAAAGGGCTTGAGCAGAGAGACTACTCCCATGGCTTCCTAGAGGAAGTGATGCTAGTTTTATCTTGTGGATTTTCCCCCACTTTGGTACTGGGGATTTAACCCAGAGGCATCTTCCTCTGAGCTATACCTCCAGCCATTTTTTATTTTTAATACAAGGTCTCACTAAGTTGCCGAGGTTCTCTTTAAGTTGGAAAGGCTGGCCTCAACCTTGCAATCCTCCTGTCTTGGCCTCCCAAGTACTGGGATTACAGGCATGTGGCACCACATCCTGCTCTCTCTGTCTTGTGCTTTTACTTAACATGTTTGTTTTTAGGTGTCTTTTCTTCTCTGACGTTTCTCCCCATGGAGTCAGCAAGTTTTTGAAGAACATCCTTTGGGAAAGGGCCCAGAGATACTATGAAACTCTGGAGATCTCAAGAGATGTTAATTAGTAGAAGTAAATAAATGGCCTGTTTATTTGTATGCACATTTTAATACTGTCCTTCCCTTTTTAAATTAAGAAATAGAGAATGTGCTTGTGCTTAAATGTAGTGTAAAGTTTCCTATATTCCTTTGGGTGCTGGTATATTTTCCCTGGTTGCAGAGAATATGTTCAAAAGAATTTTATCTCTCAAGAATGTCCCTTCTCCATTTTATTTCCTTTTATTGTTGCTGCAGAACTCTATACAAAAATTCTATCTGAATAGTAATAATATTTTATAATCTTCTATAGTAACCATACTTTCTTATTTTCAAAAATTACATGGGACTGGAATTAAAGAATTGGGAACTGTCCATCATTTGCATAAAACTCTTTTTATCCAAAAGCATAAAAATTTAGAGTGACAGAGCAAGAAGGAACCTTTAGAATATCTTCCCCATTCTTATCTTCAAGCAGCTTTCTACTTAGGACAGTTCAAGAAAATGAAATGCTAGCCTATTTTGGAAGCCACTAAAATTATTTTCAAAACTTTTGCTGCTATTCTCCTTTCAAATCATCATTAATCATGGCAGTAGGCTTTCTTTTTTGTTTTTTAATCTCTTACATCAGAATATAATATTCAAGGGAAGCACTGTGGAGTGGTGGTGAAGATCTTGAGCCCTGGAGCATGGCCCCTGGGTCATATTGTGGCTTTGCCAATTATTGTCACACTATTTGACCCTGAGGAAGATATTTAACCTCAGCCATAGCGTTCTCATCCATAAGACTGGGTAATATGGGTTTTGATGATTTAGTGAACTGTTGCCGGACTCTGTACCAGCAGGGCAGGGGATGACGTGTTGAAAATATGCTCTTGAGACTTAACTCCTGGTCTCAAAGAGGTGAAGGGGAGAAGGCAAGAGAGCCAAACTCCTAGAGCAAAACTCAGCTCTTCCTTTTATTATAGGTTTACAGAATTAAGGCTGGGTCTTTCAGTAACTAATTGTCTCTGGCTAAGGCATGGAGCATTGTGTTAAGAATGCTTTAGAAGATAAGTTGTTATCTGGCAGTTTTGTAGGTGTTGCAGAGGTTGCTATCTCCAGCTCCCTACTTGGGGCAGTCTTCCAACCTTAGGCAAAGCAAGCGAAAGGTGAAGTGAAACAAAAGTACACAGCTTAGATCAAGGTCACTGTCTTCAGTTCTCTCAAGAAAGGCAGTCTTCTGCCAAAGCAAGCAAGAATCTATAAATCCTTAAGCCAATATTTTTTAGACAGAACAGTTTCCCACAAACTGTTACAAGTAATATACTTAGTACCATGTTTGTGTAGAATTAGCACTAAGTGATTGTTATTAGCTTAGATTTATAATCATTAAAAGAGGACAATGATCTGCAGTCTGGAAAAGAAAGAGTAATAAGTGAGGGGGGGAATTGAATCTCGAGATGTTAGGAGAGAATAAGAAAGTCCCAATGTGAAGAAGTTTCCAACACTAGGCTAATTACGTTCCAGACTACTGAAGTCATGTGCATATGTTATAATACAACCATTTTTGGCAATCTTCATGGGATCCTGGAGATATTTCTGAAGTTAGAGAAGAAATAAATGATACTTTCAAGAGCCATACAGCAAAATCTAATTGTGGACAGGACAAGCAGTGTTGCCTTGATTATAATGCTATTAGCTGAATTTAAAGATTTAGACTAATACAATTACAGTGCTAGTTCATGAGTCATGAACAAGTTTTCCTCTCTCAGGAATTTGAAAGCATTTATAATATGAATGCCAGTAACAAAAAAACATGAATTACAGTAGAAAATTGACACTGTGGAGAAGAACCCAAGTATGTCATCCTAAGATCTAACATATATGTTACCATCAAATTCAGATTTAGTCCTGAGGTTCTTGAAAGCCAAGATAATGAGGAAGATCTGATCATTTGCATTCTTCTTATCTAAAAGAGGAAAGCAAATTGGCTTCTCAGGAGTTAATTTTTTCTAGTGCTGATTTTTAAAAGAGATTAATCACATGGGACCAAAAATGATGAGAACTGATTTAAAAGGCAATTCCTTCAACAAAATTTTTTGAAGCAAGTGTTCTCTTTTAAAGTAACCTTGGGGGAAAAAAACTAAAGGTTATCATTAACCATCAGTTCAGCAAAGGCACTGTTGGCAAAGAGTACACTGATGTGGGTCTATGTACCTGAAGTTCATGAGGTCTTAGTTGACCCAAACTGTAGTTTGGAATACCTAAATTATTGACATTGTGTCCTTCAACAGTGTTCTTTTAAGTAACTCCTCTTGGCAGGAATTTGAGAGGAGATGAGTAACAGGTTCTAGTTTGAGAAGGGACAAAAATAGGAATAATCTAGGCACAAATCAGCTTGGAAGCTAGAAAAGTCCATCTCTTATCAGGAAAACTCAAAAATGTTTCCATGCCATCATGTTTTGTCTGATCTCGTCCCTTCCCTT
>PVLC010005113.1:55020-78920 GCA_004027655.1 Graphiurus murinus | reverse complement strand
GTTTACAAAGTTTCTTACAATACCGGCTCTAAGCCCACTGCCCTGGTGCTTTAAAAGGACAGTCAAATCCTGGTTTAACTTCCCTTTCGAAGTCTCTTTAACACTTAATCCTGGGTTACCTTTCTTTTCCCAGTCCCCTTAACACTTAACACTTAATCCTGGGTTACCTTTTTCTTTTCCCAGTCCCCTTAACACTTAATCCTGGGTTACCTTACCCATAACAATTACTGGTATCATCGCGCTTACCAGTTCCCCAATTCACTCCCCTTGGAGCGGCTTCTCAGTCTCTGCTGGTCCTGCAATCTCGGTGGAACCTCCATTTGGTGCACGCTTGCTGCCTCAGTTTCTCTTTAGTTCCCTGCCGACCGCACTGAGAGCTTAACACAAATAATAATAATACAAAAGACAGACAGGACAGGCGCCACAGACAGACACAGACCTCGCGAGGAGAATAATGTTCAACTTTATTAGGCGAAGATAGGGTTTTTATATGCTTAGCAAAACAAATGTGACCCCGAATACAGATACAACCCGGCAAATAGACTTGTATTAATTATAATGTTTTCCTTCTGTTGAGTTTATTCCCTGTAATTCACAGAAACTCCACAAAAGAATTCTTATTAAATCACCACTTAAACTCTCAAGGCTGAAATCACAGCCCAATTTTGAACACTTGGTCAAAGAAGCATGAAAAAAATGCCAGGTCTTGGCACAATGAGTAGATGCAAATATTCCACATGGTTGTGTCATTCTGATAAAAACAGTTTAAGCTCCACGGGACCTTTGGGCAAGTAGGACCTCACTCTTATCAGACAAGTCTTTACTGCTGAGGGCACTGGGTCTTTGGAGTTGATTTGGAAGACACATACAGAATAGGGTGTGATTTCTTACAAGTTTCCTTTTCCAATTTGCTTGTAGTTTCTTTCTCTTCTTTAATTTCTGTTTGAAGCCTTGATCCAGCAGCTAACCTACAGGGATTAAAGCATCCACTCTGAATTCAAATAAGGTTAGGAAAAATTAAACAAACCTCTAGTAAAATGGACCTCCAATGAGGCATGGTGCTATTTTTTAAAATGTAAATACAGAAAAAAAATTATAGTTGATTCTAATACCATTAAGAATATTAACAGACTCTAAAAGAATTGTTTTATATCAACAGATAGGTTTTAAAAATGTCTAACAAATCTCAAGTTTGATAAAAAGACATGGCAAGGCTTAAAGAATTAAATATAATGGGATGCCTATTACGATAAGTACACATGATACAAAAACTAAAGTGTTGCAGCAATATTTTAAAGTTAATATGGCACACAAAAGGCTAAACACAAGATAAAAATAACATGGAATCTTGGGCCGCATAAACAGATGTCTCTGTCTCATACAAAGAAAAAAAAGCTTCAAACTGAGTTTCAACTAACAAAATAATAGTTAAAGAAAAAACAGTGAGTAGATACTAAAAAAGACACTTAAGGACTCTTCAGAAGAGCATCAATTAAATTTATAAAGCATGCAACACTGAAGTTTCCAATAAAACCCATCTTTATTGTTACAAAGTTATTTTCAGATTGTGTGTCTAAGTTAAGCATGCAGAAAACAAAAAGTTGGAAACATCTTAAGTTAGCAGATGGACTCACACACACACACAAAAACAAATGTTTTACTCGTATTTTATTTGTTTTTGTTTAACTAGCAAGGCAAAACTTCCAACTTGCAGTTTTAGTCAAACAATTAGCTACATACATTTGAGTATTTTTATTTTTTTCAAGCAAAAAGGGTAGAAAAAGAAATGAAGGCAACACAGATAGCAAGGTCTGTACTGATTCTGGAAATCCACCTCCAGAAATATATATTGACCAAGCAGTTACACAGAGCATCAGGTATAAACAAGCATAAGGTGCTGGATTCATTTTACAACTATTGGGAACCATTTACCATGTATGATCCTACCAGGTATCATCCATTTGAAGTTACTTTCCTTAAGAATATCAGCTTTATTTTGTATAACTTATAAATTATAACATTATACAAAAACTCAAGGAATAATAAATTAATATTCCTTATAACAAATGGTAGCAACTAATATTGTTTTATCACTGTTGAGAACTAAATTTAGTAGCACTGAAAACATATAAAGAAGTCTTTCTATATAAGGTTGGCTATGTCTTAACAATTTTCATCAAATGCCTATTAGAAAACTCTGTGATTCTGTACCTTTTTCTCTAAGATTGATGCAGCCCTAGCAGTACCTCAAAAATATTTCACTGGGGACAATCTAAACTAGCTGTCATATCCTCACTATGTCACATCAGTTAGCTTAATTTTTAGCCAGGCATGGTGGTGCACACCTGTAATCCTAGTTCTTGGGAAGCTGAAACAGGAGGATTGCAGATTCATGAACAGCCTCAACAACTTATATAAGAAAGGCCCTCTGCAACTTAGTGAGACTTTGTTTAAAAATAAATAAATAAATAAAATGGGGCTAAGGGTACAGCTCAGAGGTAGAATTCCCCTGGGTTCAATCCTCAGAACGAGGAAAACAAGTTTTTTTTTTTAAAGGCTAAAAATATTTACTTTAAATGCATCTACCATTGCTTTGAATGTAAACATCCTTCATCTCTTTATTTTTGCCTTCTCCATTTTTCTTTTTCACTTTTTATCCCATCCTTGAGCCTGCTGTGCTCATCCAGAATACTAGCTTCAGCCAGTTACATACCCTTCCCTCCATTCACTTTCTCTTACCTTCTTACTTCCATTATTTTTCTTTCTTTCTTTTTTTTTTTTTTTTTCAGTACTGGGGATTGAACTCAGGGGCATTCTACCTCCAAGCTACACCCCCAGCCCTATTTTTTATTCTTTATTTTGAAACCGAGTCTCACTAAGTTGCAGATTGCCTCACTAGGTAGCTGAGGTGGCCGCGAACCCGGATCCTCTGGTCTCAGTCTCGCGAATGCTGGGATTACAAGCATGCGCCACCACGCCCGGCTTATTTTTATTTCTTAAAGGACAAAACCTTTAGAACATTAATTCCCTCAGATACATGTCAGACACTTCCTCTTTTAGTCACAAATTCAATTATGTAGAAACTTCAGGCTTTGAAGTTTTGAGGAAAAAAAAATGAAAATAAATTAGCTTTGATATTTTAAAATGTCAAAATACTTATCAAAGCCTATTTCTGAAGGCTTAGGATAAACAGCATCAAAAGCCGTGGAAAATTTCACCTACATCTTCTAAGCTAATGTCTACAGACTACTGGAAAGCCCTTTGAGAAGGGAACTTAATTTTTCTTTCATGGACACTCTTGAACCAGGAGAAAAATAATAGCACATTTATTCAAACCAACAAAACACTCGAGATGTATTAGACTGTATTATTTCTGTTCTGTGAAACAGAGAAGTGTTACTTTCTAATATGACTCCCTGATTCAGGAGTCCTTTCCTCTTGCAATCATTTTAGTCTTTCTTAAAGTTTTGGAAAAGTTGAAGGTAGGCAGATGAAACTGGAGAATTGCACTGCATGCAATGCTAAGAAGATAGACAAAGAAACAAACAGCATAGTTTGTGCAGCGAGAGAGGAAAGGTGGAGAGGGCTGCCCACTGCCTGGAGGGAGAGAGGACACTGACCTGGGAGAGCCGGGCGTGTTCCCGCTTCTTTCCTTCAAAGTGTCCGCGTCAGCTGGAGCGTCTATGATCTTCACACACTTCTTTTCCTTCTTGGGCTGCATATCCACAGGCAGATTTTTATGAGAAGAGAGACTGGTCACAAGTGTGTTATTTTCTAATGGCAGGCTATTATCTTCTGAATGGTTACGACAGGACTGTGTTTCCTCTTTCTGAGGTGGGAATTTAGAAACTTCTTCCTCGATAGCACTGTTGACACATACATCTTTAGGGGCGGTTATATCCACAGGTAGCACCTCACGCCTCTTTTTGAGTACAGGCACTTCAATTTTCTCTGAGAATAAAAACCATTACAAAATCCAGTCAATGAATAAAAACAAAGACACAATCAACCCAAGAAGGCAGAACAAGTTATATGCACATGCTTTTCCTGTTTCCTATTCTTTCAAAATCTGGTCATCACCTTATTGAAATACATTCTTTCTTTTGACCTTTCTTAATCATATTCTATTAACTGTATATTTGCTTTTTTTTTGTTACTGGGAATTGAACCCAGGGGCATTCTCCCTCTGAGGTACACCCACAGCCCCCCCCCCCTTTTTTGCTAAATTGCTGAGGCTGGCCTCAAACCTGCAATCCTCCTGTCTCAGCCTCCCAAGTACTGGGATTAAAGGTGTGTAACACTAGCTTCAGCTTAACTATATCCTTTAAAGTATATTCGACTATAAATTCTTCCTTGGGAACTCAACTCAGGTACTCTGGGAATGAACAGAATGTTCTCTTTGGTGTTCTGATCAACACTGAAGGGAATGGTTCACGAAACCTCAGCGCTTAGGGAGATCTAGGCTTACAGCGACTAGATGCAGTGGCCAGGTTCAACCTTGCACTTAGTAGCTGGTGACTTTGGGGAAGTAGTTAACCTTTCTGCATTTTATTTTTTTAATCTGTAAAAAGGGAATTAAAAGCACCCTCCTTGACTTAGTATTGTGTTACAGGACTAAATGAAAACAAGTCAAACTCTGAATATTTGGGATTTGTGCCTATTAGCCCCACTTGTGAAACAGATTCAGATCTGACTCCTAAAACAGACACCCCTGCCCCAACCATATTACATCTCACTGCAGACTGCTGTGATAGCCTTCCATCCTCATGGTCTAACACCATTCTATCTCTATGCGGGTCCTATCCATCGTCACTGAGCTGACTGCCCTGACACCTCTTTCCACCTCCACATCCACGTGCCTTTCATATCCAAAACCAAAATGCGTGTGGAGTCAGAGGAGACACTGTAAGAAAGGGGTTGGTGGCCTTGCTCCCCGCTGTTGCTTTCAGGTACGACTTCACCACTTTGAAACCCACATCATATGGATTCACTACCCATCCTCCTCTCTCTTTGCTGTGTTCAGTTCAACACGCCTTTGAAATTCAGAATGGGAAATTCTTAATCAGGGGAGCCTATCAGAATCAGGGAAGAAAAACAACATGAAAGAGAAACCTTTTAAAACTACCTAAGAACCTTCCTATTGTTGACCACCTCCCACTATTGCCAAGAATCACTGCAGTTCACCAAGACAGTAAGGAAAAGAGCCTTGTGAACAGTGCAGGGGCAAACATGGGCTGAGAACCTTTAGCCTAAAACATGTTAAAACCACCTTCCTGGGAGCGGTGGGGGTTAGAACCATACATTCACAGACTTCCATACACTGGCCTTTTGTTTTCAAATTTATATATAATAAAATTCACCTTTTGCAGTATATAAGACGCAGAGGATGGATGCTTAGGCCATTTTCTATCTCAGGGATTACACTTGCTAGATGTTCCTTAATATCTGCCCTAATGTTTTTCCTGAGAGAAGGTGTGGAGCAAGATGGTGGGGTAACAATCTCCAACAATCATTCCCTTGCAGAAAGATCAATTTGAATAACTATGTGCACACAAAAATACCTTCACAAGAGTTAAAAAAAAACCATAACACATAAATGAGATTGTGAAGTCCTTTGGACCACGAAGATGAATAAGAGTTTGGAGCATAAGAAGAATGGTTCTCTCTGACTGCTAGCTCCTCTGTCCCCAAGCTGCTATGGCATCACTTGCAGAAAGTCCTCAGAACTCAGTTTCTACACTGGAAACAAATGAGCTGGAGGTAGACATTTGGCTCCCCTATCATCCTGAGGCCCTCTTCATCCTGGGAGTCTCACTCCTGTGCTGGCCCACAGGGAGCACTGATCGCATTACTGGGGATGCTCCACCTGAGGCCAGGTAGGACCAGGGCTAATGCCAGTCGGCACACAGAGCACGGCAGTGGCTCTCTATCCCCGCCAGAGGACACATCCCACCGACAGGCTATTTAGGGGTATTATGCTCCTGGAAGCACAGCACCCTAAATAAACTGCACTTGAGTGCCTGGCTGGCTCTCTCCCATGCTCTGGGAATCCTCCATGAATCTCCCATTGGCCTGTCCAGGGTGGACATTGCTCAAGGTGCCCTCTAATGCAATAATCAGTCTGTTCAGAATTTCTAACAAGCTCACTAAAACAGAAGAATCACAAACCTGGATTGCAAAGGATGGAATAAACATCTATCAATGCATAGATGTATGTCTACAAGGACTAAAAATAGCCGAGGAAAGATGGTGTTTCTGAATGGACAAAACGTGGTGCTAATGACAGACTCAAAAGGCATCCCTATGTATGATTTGGCAGACAAAGAATTTAAGATATCCATTTTAAAGCAGGGCATGGTGGCACACACTTGTAATCCCAGTACTTGGGAGGCTGAGACCAGAAGATCCAGGTTCGAGGCCAGCCTCAGCCACTTAGTGAGGCCCTCCACAACTTAGTGAGACCTTGTTTCAAAATAAAGAATAAAAAATAGGACTGGGGGGTGTAGCTCAGAGGTAGAATGCCCCTGAGTTCAGTTCCCAATACTGGAAAAAAAAAAAAAATCTGTTTTAAGAAAACACAATGAACTTCAGGAAAGCACAAAAGACCAATTCAGAAATTCATCAAAGAAATTTAATGGAGACTGAAATAATTTTTAAAAATTTCAAATTCTGGAGCTGAAAAATATAATACATGATATTAAAAAATCCAATAGAGGGTATTACAGAAATGATCAGGCAGAAGAGAATCAGTGAGTTGAAGACAGACTATTTGAAAATAAACAGAGGAGAAAAAAGAATGAGAAGGAGTGAAGAAAACATAAAATCTATGGGACATTATCTAAAGAAAAATCTATGTCAATGGTGTCTAAGAAGAGCTAGAGAAGTCATAACCAGATTTAACCCGAATAAGATAATCACAAGACATTATAATCAAACTCTCAAAGGTCAAAGACAAAGAGGATCCCAAAAGCTACAAGAGAAAAGAAGCAAACAACAGAGATGGGAACACCAATATGTCTGGCTGACTTCTCAGAAAACAAAACAAAAACCAAACCCAAAGACTATCAGCCAAGAATGCTGTACCCACGAAAGCTACTATTCAAAAGTAAAAGAAATACATTCCTAAACAAACAAAAGTTGAAAGAATTCAATGGAACCAAACCTATCTTACAAGAAATACTAAAGGGAGTTCTTCATATGGAAAGAAAAAGAATGATAATGTGTAACATGAAAATATCTGACACCCACAATAAGTATCCACTTACATCCTTAGTAGGACATTAAAAGACAACGACTACAATGATTTGTTAAGGAATAGATAGCAATGTAAAAAATGGGCCTGTCCCATTTGTTGACATCAAAAATTCAAAAAATGAAAAAGAAATGGAGTTAGAGAGTAAAAGGCAGCCGAGAGTGGTGGCACACACTTGTAATCCCAGTACCTGGGAGGCTGAGATAGGAGGATTGCAGATTTATGGCTAGCCTCAGCAACTTAGTGAGACCCTGTTTCAAAATAAAAGAATAAAGTCGGACTGGGGATATAGCTTGGAGGTAGAATGTCCCTAGGTTCCATCTCTAGTACCTCCCACCCCTCCACACGCACATACACACAAAAAAAGGAAAAAAAAAGTAAAAGGCTTTTCTTTTTTTGTATTCAAAACAAAGTTGTTGGAGTTCAAAATAACCTTTTATAAATATAAGATGTTCTTTGTATACCTCATAGTAATCACTAAGCAAAACCTTCAACAGATACACTGAAAGTAAAAATCATGAAATAAAAGCACTTAAACACAAAGAGAGCAAAGGAAAAGGATTTACAAAACAAACAGAAAAAAACATGCCAATACCAAATGATTTCAAAGCATACTACAAAGCTATATTATCAGAATAGCATGGTACTGTCATAAAAACAGACACACAGACCAACGCAACTGAATTAAAGAGCCCAGAAATAAACTGACACATGTACAGCCAACTGACTGACAAGTGTGTGAGAAACACACAAAGGGGAAAGACGGACTCTAGGTGAAGAGTGAAATATCCCCTCTCTCATGATGTACAAAAATCAACTACAAATGGACTATAGCCTTAAATGTAAGACCCAAACTACAAAACTAGTAAAAGAAGAAATGCTGCATGACATGGGCCTGGACAAAAAAGTGTCTTAGATAGCAAAAGCAAAAGCAAAACCAAACACATGGGATTGTATCAAGCTAAAAAGCTTCTGCACTGCAGAGAAAGTGATCAACAAAGTGTAGAGAATGGAAGAAAATATCTGCAAATTATACACCTGACAAAAATGTTAACATGCAGCATCTGTAAGAACCCAGGAGAACTCAGTAGCAGTCCTCCCCAAATAATCCAATTAAAATGGGCAAAGGACCCAAACAAACATTTGCTAAAGACAAACTATGGACAACAGGTTTACAAAACAAATATGCAACATCACTAAACTTAAGAGGAAGGCTAATCAAAACCACAATGAGCGATCACTTTACCTGTTAGAATGGCTATTATCTATCCCAAACCAAAAAAATAACAAATGCTATTGAAGATATGGAGAAAAGAGAAATCTCACACACTGTTAGTGGGAACATAAATTAGTAATCCATTATGGAAAACAGTATGGGAAGCCCACTGAAAAATTAAAAATAGACCCACCATGTAATCCAGCAATCCCACTACTAGGTACATATCCAAATAAAATGAAATTAGTACATTGAAGAGATATCTGTACCCCACATTTATTGCAGCACTATACTAAATAGCCCAAATATGAAGTAAACCTCAATGCTCATTAATAAATAAATGGACCAAGAAAACACAGTATATACACACAACGGAATACTATACAGCCATAAAAGTATGAAGTCCTGTCATTTGTGACAATTTGAATGATCCTGTCAGACTTTATATTAAGTAAAATAAGCCAGCCAAGCACAAAAAGGCAAACACTACATAATTGTATTCATCTGCAGAATCTAAAAAAGGCTGATTTTGTAAAAATTAAGAATGTTCTCAGAACAAAGAAATAATAAATGTTAATGAGGTGGACATGCTAATTACCCCAATTTAATCATCATACAATGTGAATATGTATGGAAACAGCACACTGAACCCCATAAAAATGTCCAATTACTATGTGTCAATTAAAAAATTAGAATTCTCAATATTTAGTTGGAAACATGGCCTCTGAGAATAAAAACTGCATTTTTTTCATCTTATCTGTGGCTGGTGAGTCCTCATCCTAAATTGTGCTTACTGGGAGGGCAGCAGACAAACACCACACAAGGATCCTGAGTTCTGACGCTACAGAGTGCTTCACTGGTCCTAGACTGCCTCTCCCAGACTTTGTTTAGAGGGAGTTATGAATAAGCACTTAAACCTAAGCCTTTGTGCATGTCTTCCATAAGTAATGCTAATTAGTGTAGCTCTCAATATTAGCTGCTTCAACAAAAATTAACTTTTTGGTATGACATAGATGCTGTACTCTTAAAGGGAAAAGCCTCAAATGTCAAATAAAAAGTATGATGAAGTTAGACATCCAAAAAGAAAATATATCCACGCATGTCCAGTTCTCTTTAAATTTTCCTATACATTTTGCAGGAGCAAATTTGCTTTACAGCTGTATAATCACGAATTAGTTTGTAATGAGATTTGTTAAAAGTCATAGTAAAGAAAAAATGCCCATACACTTTCTCAGACTTACTCAATTTAAAAGACAAACATAAAAGATACAAACCTTCAGGTTCATACTTCAGCTTTAATTCATCTAGTTTGGCTCTCAGTTTCATATTTTCACTTTCCAAAAGCTGGAGGCATCTCTCATTTGCAAAAAGTTTTCGTTCAATATCCAAGGTCCGCTGGCTCTCAAATAATGCCTTCATCCTCTGTATGGACAGTTCACCTTTGGTGTTTTCATTTTCTTTGCTACAGTAACAGAAAAGGAAAAAGGAGTACTAAAACAACATATATAAACAATGTGGTAAAAGTATTTTGTATTTAAACACTTAGCTAAAAAATACGCTTCTCTGGGGTTTTAGTAACAAAGAAACAATAAACAATTAAAATAAGGTTTAACAAGAGTGTCCCCTCCAAAAAAAAATCGTGCATTCTTTAAAGGAAAAGGACAAAGGGAGGAAATATTCTTTCCCAAGTTTACTCCTACATAAACTCCTTGTAAGTTTTAAATTACCTGACATAAAGAATTTGGATTATAACAGTCTTTTTCACTTACTAACCTAAAAAGCTTAACACAAAGAAATACAAAATGTTCAATTTACTGAAAGTATTTTTATCTTCAATGATCAGAAATCATAATATCTTCCACAAAACTCATGTTATTGCACAATGGCATTTTTATTGATTTTCCTTTCTGATAATTTCTTATGGCAATTTGAAAATAAAAATTTGAAATACTACCTTCTTTTTTGTGATTGATTTTTAAAACTTGTAAATTCATAAACTAAAATAATCACATTCCTCCTTCCCCATCTCTGAGTAGTGCTATCATTTTAATAAGCAATACTTGGGTAACAGAATGCAACCTTTATCAAGGGGACACCCTAGTACAACCAGAGTACAAAGGGCTCACAAAGTAAGTAGAATAGCTCAAATTAACGATTGCTTTTGCTTTGTAATAATACCTATTACAAGCAAGTGAAAAGTCTTCATCAACCCAGATACTTACTTTAAGTTATCAAGCTTTAGCTGAAGTAAATCTGTATAATAGGTATTATCTTCCAAAACACCAGAGTTAGCTGAAGTCTTAGACTCCACATTTTGATATAAAGTCTAAAGAAAGCAAAAATTCTTCTTACTTAAATTACAAATTAGGTTAATGTATATTTATTAATAATATAGCAGCCACTGCTTTTAAGCACTCACCTTTTGGCAGGTATTCTGCTAAAACTGAACTCATTTACCTTCTGCAGTACAAGAATCAATGGTCTTTTCTTACAGTTAAGGAAAGTAGCTCAACGTGCCATAGGTGAGTAAATCAGGAAGAAAGAATTTGAGCCCAGATTTGACTCACTCTAAAGCCTATACTTCCAAACATACCTATAGATTTCCTCTCCTGGCTTTTAGAATGAAAGAAGCAAATCCTTGCTGGGTTGAAATCTGGACTCTATGACAAAGCAAGAAAATGGAAAAATAGGAAAAAGAAGAGATTCTAGAAGGTATTTTTGGCATTTACTCTCATGATATCCTTAGTAAACTCTTAGGGGAAAAAAAGCAAATCTATTTAAAAACTTGCAAAAAATTTCAGAGATTGCAAGTTAGAAAAAACTCCTCCTGATTTAAGATTATAATATTCCATGTATAATGTTGAGCCCAATAATGGATCAAATATACCTGCCAAGTGACACATTACAAATTTAACTACAATTGTAGTCTCTTCAACAGCTTTTATAAAAAACAGCAACAGCTACATAAACTTTTATGATATACTACAATTCAGAATGCTTAGGAGGTCATTAACAATTCCAAGTCTATCACTTGTAATCTTTAACCTTTCACTGAAGGTTAATGAGAAGATATCAATGCTCCCTAAGAATTAAATTTATAAATGTAATATCCTAATAAAAATACGAATACATTTCTTTTGGTACTAGACAAGATGTTCACAAAGAAAAAAATACATGAGAATAGCCAGGAAAACAATGAAAGAAAAGGCTATGGTGGAAGATAAAATGTACTATTAAAATCTCTAAAATAAATGGAACAGAAGAAAAAATGTAAAAATAGATGCAAGTACATAAAGAAACTTGATATATGATTAATCTGGCATCTCAAGTCACTAAGGTTTTAATAAATGATGCTGCAATGACTGGTAATCATTTACCTTACATCACACACAAGAATAAACTTCAATGAGGATCAGAACTCAAAATTTAAAAACAAAACCACACCAGCACTAGTAGGAAACATTGTCCAAATTTTAAAAAGAAAATACATTCCATTGGTGAGGCTATGGAGAAACAAGAACTCTAATATACTGCGGGAGGGAAGCAAACTGTTAGAAGTCACGTGAAGAAGTTTGGGAGTATCTAACAAAACTATGGATGCATTTACTTTCTGATCCCGCAATCCCACTGCAGGGATTAACCTTGAAATGTATTGGAAATAATAAGAAAATGAACGTGTCCTCAAGATATGTTTTGCAGCACAACCTGCAATTGCAAAATAGTGGAAATAATCTAAATGCCCAGACCTAAGAAATGGGTGAAAAGGCCACCACAATCTATACATGGAATTCTCTGAAGCTGTAAATAAAAACGACAATCTCTATAAACTGAGATAAAGTATAATTTCCAATATATGTTATTAAATGAAAAAGTAGAAGACTACCCTTCTTTAAAAAGAAAAAGGAGCTGGGTGTGGTGACACACCTGTAATCCCAGTACTTGGGAGGCTGAGACAGGAAGACCCCAGGTTCAAGGTCAGCCTTAGCACCAGCTTTAGCAAGTAGTGAGACTCTCAGTAACCTAACAAGACATGGTTTCAAAATGAAAAATAAAATACAGCTGGGAGTATACCTCAGAGGTAAACTGCCTCTGGATTCAATCCCCAGTACCACAAAAGGGGGGGGGGGGCACTGAAATATATAGAAAGCTGATCATTTTCCCAAAAAGAAGCACAGAACCAAAAAACTTGCAGCAAAAAACAAAACAAAACAAAAAAACTGGGTACCTACACGAGGATGGGGGACTGAGGGAAGAGTAGAGATGGGGCAGAAAGGATGATGGAGACAACAGTGAGGTTAAGGGAAGGGGACAAGGGAGAAGTCTCTGGATATACCTTTTATCGTTCTGACTTTTATAGCCATGTCAATGTTTCAAATACTGAAAAGAGTAAATAAATTCAACAGAGATAGAGGAAGGACAACAAAATGGAATACAAACAGAAAGCAGACATTACATTTCGTGGCACCCTACTGTGAACCACTAAGCTGAGAAGGGTATGATGTCACCCCTGTAGCATTTCTGCCAAAAACACCCGATTCTAATCACATTGGAAAAACCCCAAATGAAGAACAGTTTACAAAGTCACTTAGCAGGGCCTTTCTGGAGCACTGTATCATGATCTGATAATCTGATAATATAAGAAGATAGATGTTAAAACTCATTGAGCCGGGCGTGGTGGCACACGCTTGTAATCCCAGCATTCGGGAGGCTGACACCGGAGGATCCGTGTTCGCAGCCAGCCTCAGCTACCTAGTGAGGCCCTCCGCAACTTAGTGAGACTCGGTTTCAAAGTAAAGAATAAAAAATAGGGCTGGGGGTGTAGCTTGGAGGTAAAATGCCCCTGAGTTCAGTCCCCAGTACCGAAAAACAAACAAACAAACAAACAAAAAAAAACTCATTGAGTTGCACATTAAAGGTATGGGTACTTACTTACACAGTAATCAGATAACAAAAACAAAAATGCAACAGGTTTGGCTTTACTAAAAGAAGAAAGTAATACTGAAAAGCAAAAAGAGACAAGGAAAAAATAATTTAAATATTGAGTCAATCTCTACCTAAACTGAAAGTTGACTATATAATAAAGAAACCCTTTAAGTTACAAATATTAAGAAATTCAAATCAAAATTTGGCAGCATCTCTTAAAGGTATTACACATACCTTAAATTTCTCCAGATTTCTAATTTCACCTAAAAGATGTTTTATTTCACCATTCTTCTGCTCCAACATGGCAAACAACCGTTCCTGCTGCTCAAATTCAGTTTGAGATCCTTTCATCTGTAGCAATGTAGCAATTTGTAGCTAAAAAAATTATCCCAATAAAAATGAGATATTCTGATAAAATAGTTCATTTTGAAAACCAACTATTTCTAGTCTAACAATTTAAAGCCATATTTAAGTTTGTTGTAGACATAATTTTGGGTATCTGAGTACTTAATTAATGATATCTGAAGTCTCCAATACAAGTATTTGTACTTTTGTGAAACATAAAATTGAGCTACATGACTGTGTCCCGGAAGTGTCTCTTTATTATATACGCTAACTCAAAGTTGTGATGGGATTTCTCAAATGTTTTAATTAGCTTTAATTAAGTGGGAGAAATTATTAAGCCCCTCAGTGAAAAACCCGAGGCTTGCAAACGACAAGGATGGGACACACCATGTAAACATTTTTCTATACTTTAACACCAGGACAATTCTAAGAGGCAGTTCTATCATCTCTACTTTTAGATGAAGTAACTGTTTAGATGCTCTCTAAAGTTAAAATACATGTCCAAGGTCATACCACTAGCGAGTGTTGGGATCTATGATTCCATCAAGTTCATCTAAAGCCCAAGTTTATTCTGTGACCTTTCCCATTTCTTTGGTAAAACCACCACCCTGAATAAAAGGAAGATGACTTTCTAGGCCCCCATGTATCACCTTAGGTGCATCAGACACAACAAATCACGGATCTGGAGTCTAAGGAGAGGTGCAGTTCTGGAATCTTTCTAATTGCCACGAGTTTTTCTGTTACCTCTCATGCGAGTGGAATGAAGACAGACAAAACCCTTAAACTCTAAAGGGCCTACATGCTTGACTTGAACTGTAAGAAAAGGGGACCCTGAATAGTTCATATTTCACTCTAAAATAAGACTTCAAGGTGAGAGAAAGCTAGTTTTAGTTGAAGTAGAAACCCTAAGGCTGTGTTCAGAAAGACACCAAGCTAACAGCAAGAAATCAAAAGGTTTTAATTCTTTTTTCCTCTGCTTCACAAAGAAAGATTTATACCTAACTCTCTGGCAAAGTTAGTGAACAATCATTAAAGCAATTAGCAATTGCAATATATACTACTACTTTTCCAAGATTACTTTTTCAAAAATATAAAAGGATTTTCTAATCCATTTAAAAATGCTGTTGTTTTTTGTTTTTTTTTAAATCACACAGTTTTAAGAATTATTTAAGTATACTCCTTGGAGGAAAATATGGTTTCTTTGATATATTTGTATATGCTAATGCAAGTAGATTTAATAAAACATTTATTAGTGATCATTCTTTACCTTCATTCTTTGCATCTGTTCTCTATTAAATGCATTCTGCTTCTTTAGGGATTGATACTTGACTTTCATACTGATAAGCTGGCGTTCCATTGCTACCCTTCGATCTTCCACCTTGAACACATTAACATGCTTAGTTGTTCTTGTAGTAAATGAAATGCCAATGTAATCAGTTCAATCATTAGGATACTACAATTACCTCTGCAAACAAGGAGTTGCCTTTACTATTGGGATCCAGGGCTTGATGGAGTGCCTGGTTCAGCTGCACCTGAAGATCTTGATTTGCTACACGAGCTTTCTAAATTAAAAAAGAAAATCAATTTCACTAATAAAGATCAGATTAGAAAGAAAGTAACTTATGATAAATTGAAAGTATATTACTGTAATGATAATACCTCTAAGGCATTATAGTAAGATACTGCTTCTTTCTCCCGCTCTTCTTTTTCTTCTTTAAGCCGGTCTACCTCACGCATTAAGTTAGTATTAAGATGTTCTAGTTGTTCCTGTCTGCACTGTAGTTCATTCACTTCTTTTTTGAGGGCAGTCTATTTAACAGGAATTGAAAAAGAATGATCTTGAATAAACTTTCATTTAGCAGCTGCTCAGCTCATGTATCAGTAGTGGTTCACACCCAAACTAAAACTAAAGAACTTGTCAAATAGTGTCATGTACATCTTAAAAATTTAAAAATCACTTACCTTTTTCAACAGGGAACCAAAAACAAAACAAAAAGGCTCTAGAGATCACCCCACCAATTATACCTTTTCTATTAACTTACAGCTTTAACTTTTAATTACCCATAGCCTGGAATGAAAAACCCACATTCATACTAATTTCCACTTGATTTGGGCTTTTATATTGGGCTACTTTATACTGGGCTATTATGACACAAACTAGGATCAGAGTAAATGCCTCTAAAGTCTTCCAGTGGTTTCATTAATCTAAAGGTAAAATCTGCCTTAGACAATCATGTATCTTAAAGCTGTTTATGAATGAAACAATACATTTAAAACACTCTATAAAACATTTTTGGTTAGATCAAAAAACTTTTCGGCTGTCAAATTAGCACATAAGAATTACTGTAAAAATATGCAAAAGAAAAAAAAAACTAAGAAAACACATGCTGTAAAAATTACCTTTGTATTTTCCATTTCAGTCATCTCAACCTGCAGAGTCAGCATCTCTGAAGACATGCTTTCATGCACACGCTCCGACATGATCCGTATTTCCTCTGACTTAACAGAAAGGAGTTCCTTCTGGTGATCTACTTTGTGCTTCAGCTGCTTTTCACTAAGCCTTGCTTCATCTAACTCTACTTTCAGTTTTTCTATCTAAAATGCAAGAACAAAAAACATACAAATCAAAAAATATTTTCTTTCTGTAAAACATCACTGGGTGATCCAAACTTCTTGTATGAGCAACTATTGGAGTTCCCTATTTGTAACAAGGTAACACAACCTTCTTTTATAAACATAGACACAATCCACACTAGTAGTAATCCAAGTAGGTATGGATTCCTTAGAAGCAACCTGAAGGCTGTTGTGTAAGAATGGATGGTGTGAGCGACAACGATGATGGGAGCACGCGACTTGGTTAGAGGCTACCACAGCAGTACAGAAGAAAGAGGGTGGTGGCCTGAGCTACACTGGCAGTCGCCTAAGTCAAGGTCTTATAGATCAGCTTCTTAGAACTTACTGATGAATGAGAAATAAAATGAGAAATAAAAGATATTGAAACTCCAAACTTTTGGCACAAGTGCTTCTAGAACATCAGCAAAACTCAAAACGTCTGATTATTCTTTGCTCTAAAAAAAAAAAAAAGAAAGAAAATTGTCTAAATCATCTGTACTGTTGGCCTTGCTTCAGTTCCTGAATATTTCCTATATTATTATAATTGTTTAGGTAATGAAAGCTACTGCTAAAATGAAACATTTAGGGGGAAAAATGCATCATTATTGGTCATCAGTGTCTCAAATCTTAGTAGCTTCAAATATGCTGGATAATTGTTAGCACCGTATGTAAGATGACTGTGTATTACACAAAAGCATTATTTAGTTATGTTTGTTTTACTGTATATTAGGAAAAAATAAACCAACTCACATATGTGATTTAATTGATGTCATTACTTAAAATGGGAAAACATTTTAAAAGAGTTGATGAAAAATCAAGGCAATAGTATATAGGTGATACACACGGAAAAATCTTAGGAGATGCTACATGAAACACTAAAAATTGGAAAACAGATTTCTGAGAAAACAGAAAAAAAAAAAATCAAGCAAGTTCTGGTAGAGAGGGGTCTGGAAAAGTCTGGACTCTACACCAAGAGGAGCCATGATAAAAGAAATGAATTCCTTAAAAAGCAATCTGAAGGCAGTGGGTAGTTGGGAGTGCCTGAAGGAAATGAACATTACTTAATAGTTGTCTATTTTGTATTTATGTTTGAAGTAGAGTCAGTATGGAATTTGTCATTAGATTAAAACTTTGGGGTCAGACAGCCTTAATTCAAACATGACTGACAGTTTCTAACTCTTTCTCCAATTTACTCAATTTAATAAACATTGGCTTTCTCATCTGTAACATGGAGATAATATTGGTACTTCCCTTACAAAGGTATTGTGACAACTAGATCATATTTTTTTCTTCAATAAACATATTTAAGGCATCAATCCCAATGTACATTAATATAAGGAACTGCTGGTTTGTTCTGCAGAATGACAAAGCACACCACCAGCTGTGGTAGGGGGCACTAGTTTTCCTGCATGGAGACTGCCACACTATGCTGCAAGGAGGCCATGCTGGTCTCTAAGCGAACTACCACAAGTATCCAGTTATTAAAACTAAAAAACTGTATGTAAGTAGGAGGCTGGGATTTATCTCAAGGAATTTCTTGATTCTCAATGTTCCCACTTCCAACATGAAGATGATAGAGAACTTGATCTTTGCATAGTTGGTACTTCAGAAAACCTTCATTCTGACATTTACAGATGCCTGCGTAAACATGAGATTTTTTGCTCTAAAACAGATGTTCAAACCTTATTTTTTAGCTCGTTCACTTCCTGTCCATGGTTTCTGCTTAGTTGTTGTTCTAGTTGTTCCAGCTGCATTTTTTGTTGTTGTTTAACAGCTTCATATTCACAGCTCAAACTCTCTAACATTCGACTCTTGAGTTCAACCTCTCTCTGAAGAGTATATTTTTCTTGTTCATAATTCTGAAAATAGATTAAATTACAATTCAATTATATAAAAATTGCTTGAAGTCATCAGATACAATCAGTTGTCACCTTCATCTTTTTCATTCCTGTTTCATGCATTTTCTGCTTTACAAGTAAAAAAAACACGTGCTAAATCTGAAATGACTCCATAGCTAATCAGTCTTAATGAACCCCTAAGCTATATTTTGAGACTACAGTAGTCTCAAAACACAGAAGTTGAACTTGGTACAGGTATTTGTCCTAGAAAAGGCATGGGGTTACCACTTTCCAATCTGTATTTGCTGGTGCCCTAGCAGCCAACACAGGGAAGCGGTAAGGGGAAAGGCATTCTCTGGATTCCGAAATCTGAATAAAACCTCACATTGATGAGTATCATAAAGGTTATCTTTAAAAGCCTCCTGTTCTTGGCTGGGAAATCAACTATGATGATAGCATGCCATATACCATGCTGATCAAAAACTTGGCATTTGACCAAATAGTAGGAAAATAAGCTACTTTTTATTTAATACAGTTAGGTAAAACAAAATCTTTCCAAATTTGGACTCCACTTGAGAGAAAATAAAAAGTAAAGAGACTTCTGATACCAAAAAAACCAGAACCATTGTCCTAAGGATACTCTAAGAGACATTCAACCTTTCATCCTTCCATCCATTCCACATATACTAAGAACCTATCAAATATGCTAGGTGATAGAGACACTCAGGTAACAGACAAAAATGGTGCTTGACCTCAAGGAGATCAGTCTAGAGGAACAAACATTTAACTTGGCAATTACAGTAAGTCACAGTAATTGGTACTAAGGACAAGTGCAGGCTCAGAGTGGGCTTCTTGAAAGAGGCCATGTCTAAAATTGGTTTTTAATGTAGCAGTAGGACATATGCCTAAATGCCAAATGTTCTGATGCATGGGATATAATGAAATGAGTAACTAGTGAAAAGATCAGATGTCATTTGTATTTTATCTACAGTAGATATGTTCCAAGAAACGCAGTAGAAACTGATAATAGTACCAAATCCTACATATATGCTTTTTCCTATACATGCATACCTATGATAAGGTTTAATTTTTAATTAGGCAGAGATTATAATAGAGCAATTATAACATACTATAATAAAAGTTACATGAATATGATCTCTCTCTCAAAATTTCTTACTGTATACTATCCTCACCCACCCTTCTCGTGCTGATGTGAAATAATACAATGCCTATGTGATGAGATGAAGTGAATGAGTAAAGTTGGTACTGTGAATTAGTGTTAGGCTACTCCAACCTTAGACAATACATCAGGAAGAGAACATCTGCTTCAGGTGATCCTGGATCGCAATTCACATCCCAGGCAGCTTGGAACAGGATGGCACCAGATTTCATCACACTACTCAGAACCAGGCCCAATTTAAAACCTACCATTTATTTTTTGGAACATTTCATGTAATATTTTTGGATTGTGGTTGCTCACAGGTAACTAAAACTGCAGAAAGTAAAACTACAGACTAGGAGGCTGACTACCATTTGTTAAAGTCCATGCTAGAATGACAATAACTGCTTCTATGTCCTATCAAGGAAGCAAAGAGTGCCTCATGGTAGGTCAATGTACCAAGTACTCTGTGCTAATGGAGAAAAAGCAAAAGCTTTACTGGCCTTTAATTTTTTCTAATGTGCCTTATTAGTTTGATAATGAGATACTCTACTTGTAGCTCTGAACAAAATGAATAAATAGATTCGGTGAGAAGGAGAAACATTAAATTGGCCCTTACTTCCAGAATGTGGTCATCTGAGAGATGTTTACAAAATGACTATCAGAATGATAAAGTGCTGAGACAAAATCATTTAATAGAGCTTTTACTAACAGAGAAGTTTAAGATACAAAGGTGTCAGTTCAAACTTCAACTTGCTTTAAAATATAAGATTAAAAAAAAAAAAAAGACCTGAAACATTCACATTATTCCTTCAAAAGCCCTTCTACAAGAAAGACAACAGAATATTATTAAACTAATATTATTAAACTAATATCTAATATCTCCATTGATGAGTTATTTCTCAATTATGTAACATGGTTTATTTTCTACTACTAGATTTGTAAACTTTGCTTTCATGACTAGGTATTGAGTTCTTGGGCAAGGACATTACTATATGGAAAAATAAGAGTTGTCATTAGTAACTTGTTTACCTGCTATATTTGTAATATCAAGAATCAAGATTAAATATGCTACTGAGTACTTGCTAAATTAAACTGACTTATTCACCTTCTCAATAAATATTTGTGTGACAGGCATTAGATAAACAGCAGTGAACAAGACAAAATTCCCACTCTTATGGAGTTTATAATACTTGGCACTGCAAAGAATTAGGAGTAAATGACGGCAACTTTACATTACACAGTTAAGGTTGGCTTCTCTGCTACGGTGACATTTAACCTGAAGGTTGAGGACTCAATTCATGAAGAGTGGGTGAACAACTCAGAAGGAGGATACAGCTAGTGTAAAACACTTAAGGCAGGGCTACCATAGCAAAGAGTAAGGAAAAGTGGTTTGATATGACATCAAATGTTAGGCAGAAGTCAAATCACATAGGGACCTACAAATCCAAAGAGAGCTTAGATTTCATCGTTTATAATTGAAAACCTGTGCGAATTTTACCAGGGAGGTGACATGATCTTTTGTGCATTTTCCCATGACCCCTTGGCTGCTATTTAGAATGAATGGTATGGATGGCAATAATTGAAGGAGGCAACCTGGTTAGAAGGCAACCAGAGAGACGATGTTCTGGATTAGAGGAGTAGTAGCCTAAATAGATGTTTTCTAGGTCAAGTCTTTAGAATTTACTAATGGTTAAATGTGAGACTCCTAGATTTGTATGGCAAGCAACTAGATGAATGCTATTACATTTACTAAATAAAGCTAAAGAGAATATTTGGTTAGTGGAAAGGGAATTAACTGTTCTATGTCAAGTCTGAGATGTTTGTAAGTGGGCAGCTAAATAAATAAAAATTTAACTGCAGGGGAGAACTATGGACTTGGTGAAGTGTCATGGGGCACTTAGATGTTACAAACAGATCATCTAGGTAGACTGGACAAACAAAATCTGGTGGTAAGTGTGGTAAAAGAGCGATCATAACTTGACTTTTGAAACTCAGAACACACTGGGTTGGAAAGAACATGAGGAATTCTTTTAGTTTATTCTCCTTTAACCGGGATGGAGTGGACAGGAATTATATCTTCAGAAAAGAATAAAGTAATAATTGCTAGACAAGATTTGACAGTTAAGCACATCCTTGTAAACAGTGGATTTGAGAGTCCTACCTCAGTCATGGTTATCATCTCATTACGACATTTATCCAATTGATTCTGCAATTCACTTTGGCTCTCCAATAGTTGTAAACCATACTGTGCAGCTTTTAGTCGCTCTTTTTCAACCTCTTTGAGCTTGCTTCCAAGATCTGCGATATCTGCCTCCATGTTCTCTTCCTGTTTTTAGCCTACTGTAAATAAAGAAAATACAATTACTTGAGCTTAAACAAAAAACTCCACACAATACCAATAATAGAAGAAACATGTATACTCAATACTACTGCCACATAAAAATACAGTATTAAAGTTTCTCCTAACTTATAAGTGGTTAAATCACATTCTTTTTCTAAGAGCAAGAATTAGTCTGATAATTTTGTTACTTGAGTTGAGATCAAATGAAAAAGAGCAGAAAGAACAGATTTAATTTTGATTCTAAGAAATTCATCATCAGGCAGCTGTTTGGTTGTTGTGTACTAAGTGTCCGTAATTGCTAAGGTAGGATTGATCTCCCGATTGTGTTACTCTCCACATAACCAAAGTTAAGAGAACAATGAAAGAAATCAAGAAAATTTAGAGTTGCATGACTGCTACTTAGAATATAAAAAGACAGATTTGAATAAGGGTCATAAAATGAAGAAAGGAATATCACTTCTCATTTTTCACAACAGTGTTATCTTCCTGAATATACTGAATTTGTTTCACTGAAAACTGACTCACTAGTATTTGTATACTTTTTAAGAGGGCACGTAAAAAAGAAGCCATGTTCACAGCAATTAAAGGACATTGCTCTCATCGTAAATTCTTAAGCTAAGACTTAAAAGGATCACTCCACTTTAATTCAACCTCACTCATTATCCTTTCCTATTTGTCCTAAGCCTCCAAACCAGACTGAAACTCAGATCAGGCCATCATAAGGAGTTTGGCTTCTACTAAGTGTCAAATGGGAAGTTACTTCAAAGTCCAGATCTGATAGAACTTAAAAAGGTAATTTCACTACTGTATTGTATAGTTGGGAGGGAACAAAACTGGAACAGGGACAATGTGACCATGTGAGACAATGCTTCAGACTAGGGTACATTAGGTGGTGAAAAATGACCAGATTCTACATATTTCTTGAAAGAAAAACCAATCTGATTTTCTGACAAATGGAATGTGGGATGTGAGAAAAAGAGAAAAAATTCCTCTAAGGTTCTGGCCTGAACTAGAATGCTCCCAACAACCTCAAAAGGTAGAAAGATGTCCCCATTTTAAACATCTTTTTTGTTTGTTTTGTACTGGGGATTAAATCCAGTGGCATTCTACCTCTGAATTACACCCGTACCCTTTTTATTTTGTATTTTGAAACAGGATCTCGATAAGTTGCTGAGGCTGGCCTCAAACCCGAAATCCTCCTGTCTCAGCCTCCCAAGTACTGGAATTTAAAACATACTCCACCGCTCCCAGCTAAACCTGCAATCTTAATGAGGCACAGAAAGAAATAATTTGCCAAGAATTACCAGCTACTAAGTGGCTAATTGACACTGGAATCGGAGTCTAGCTTCAAAGCTTGTTACTCTAACCATTTTTTTATTCGAACTCTCAAAATGTAACATTGCATAAAGGATTTAGGAGACTGGAAGCTCTGGGAATCAAGCAGCCAGAGTTCTTACCCCACTCCACTACTCACTAGTTGCAGGAATTTGGACAAGTTATTTAATCTTGTTTCATCATTTTTTTTTTTTTCCCGATACTGGGGATTGAACTCAGGGGCATTCTACCTCCGAGCTACATCCCCAGCCCTATTTTTTATTCTTTATTTTGAAACAGGGTCTCAGTAAGTTGCGGAGTGCCTCACTAGGTAGCTGAGGCTGGCCGCGAACCCGGATCCTCCGGTCTCAGCCTTCCGAATGCTGGGATTACAAGCGTGCGCCCCCACGCCCGGCTGGAATCATTTTTAAAACAAGAAGGGTAACTACTATCTACTAGCCTCGCTGAGAAATTAAAGCTGATCATGAAGGGAAATTAGGGCAGAATCTGACACACGGGTGGGACAGCTCTGTCCAACACAAATGATAGTAACTTAATGTGATTTTTACAAAGAAATGAGGGTGAAAAATCAACCTTAATATTTTATTTAATCCAATGTATTCCACATTATCATAAAAACAGGTAATCATAAAAATTATGAGATTCTTTTCAGACACTACCTTTAAAATCCAATCAGTACAGCCGGGCGTGGTGGCGCACGCTTGTAATCCCAGCATTCGGGAGGCTGAGACCGGAGGATCCGGGTTCGCGGCCAGCCTCAGCTACCTAGTGAGGCACTCCGCAACTTAGTGAGACTCGGTTTCAAAATAAAGAATAAAAAATGGGGCTGGGGGTGTAGCTCGGAGGTAGAATGCCCCTGAGTTCAATCCCCAGTA
>PVLC010005113.1:20402-54920 GCA_004027655.1 Graphiurus murinus | reverse complement strand
GGCTAGCGCTAAAAACTCCAGATGCCCAGATTCGAAACGCTAACTCCACCTGATCACAGACACGCCCTCCCATTTATCGCCCTAGTCCTCCAGTAAGCGCCAGGGCTTTTTGAATACAGTTCCCGCGATAACTCGCACTTCTCACGATACGTTCCACCTGAGCTGCGCGAAAAGGAAAACCCGAGGATCATCCACCAGAGCGCCCCGCCTCCGGAAGCGACTGCGCAGGCGCGATAGCGCACAGTGTGTTTGGCGCAGGCGCAGTTCTGGCTTTCTGGAGTCAATTTAGCCAGAGCTGGTTTTCCTGGGTGTTTTCTAGGGATCTGCGTAAATCTGCTGTGTTGGGGCGTTCTTTTTGTTTGTCACCTGTGACAGGACCTTCGGGAGGGACCGCATCTCAAGGCCAGAGGGTGGAAACACCATCGGAACCACTACCAGCAGGCTGGTATCTATGGTTCCAGGAACTGAAGTCCCTGGGACGCGCCTAAAGGCGTCACGTGACAGAATCAGTCTTCCTTTACAATTATTATAATGGCATTTTGCCTTACTTTTAACCAACACAATGCTAAGTTTTACACTGGTCATCGCGTTTAAGCCTGCCAATAATATTATGAGGTGCACATTAGTTCTCATTTTTCTACAGAGGAAAGCAAGTCTCCAAGAAGTGATTTGTCCAAGTTATAGGACTGAATGCAGTCTGATCCTAGAATCTAGGGTCTTGAGAGTATGTGTTTAATCATGTTTTGTAAACCTGATGACTATGCATTATTAAATACTTTAACCAATCAAAAAGAATAATATTCAATATTTAGTGGGTACTGCTGATTCTTAGTAACTATTATATAGGTCCTTTTCTTTTAAGCCCATATTTTCTTGCCCATTTGAGGACTTGACTCTAGCTTCTCTTTTTCAACGTCATTTTTGTCTTTATCATCTATTGGTTACAGCTCAGCATCTTGCCTTATTTGAATCAGCTGGCTACTTACAACTGGCTGAAACTTAGGCAGCTCAGATGTAATGAATTCCGTTGAAAAATAACTTCCCCTACTCCAGCTATAACTCTATTTGTTTGCTTTTCTTTATAAAAAAATTTTAAAAAAAATGTACCTGAAGCTGGGCGTGGTGATATACGCCTGTAATCCCAGGACTTGGGATGCTGAAACAGGAGGATCCCAGGTTCACCAGCCTCAGCAACTTAGACACTGAAATAAAATAGGGCTGGGGGTGTAGCTCAGAGGTAGAATGCCTCTGGATTTAATCCCCAGTAACTAACACACAACCCTGAAAAAAGTTAACACTCACTATTTTCTTACATTTTACGCTCCCTCAAACTGGTGCTTAGTCCCAGCTAATACAGTGAAATGGCTCTTGTAAAGGTCACCAGAATTTTTTTTTTTTTTTTTTGTATTGAGGATTGAACCAATGTGCATGGTAAGTCTGTGCTCTACCACTGAGCTACACCTCCAGTCCACCAGTAATTTCTATCTTGCAAAATCCAGTAGCCAATATTTAATTCTCCCTTCTGACATTTGGCAGAGTTGGTTGCTTTAACTGAGTTTTTAACTTGCGTCTCAGAGTGCCACACTCTCCTTGATTTCCTTTTCTCAGGTTCCTAGAAAGGATTTTAAGTTTTATTTATTTATTTTTAACAAGGATGCCTTGAAGCAGACGCATCTAGGACCCAAATGAGCCAGGTGCTAACTCAGTTGTAATCACCCCGTGTTCTTGGATAAATAAAGCAGATCTCACTTTCCCTATCATTGAACACAAATTCATCAACTTGAGTCAGTAAGACACTGTTCTCGCCTAGGCCAGTCACAACTAGCTGAAATTAAGTAATCTAAAATCTTTCTGAATTTCTCCTTTGTTATAGGAGAAAGTGAACCCTATATTATCATTAATGTAAAAGACTGAGTGACCATAATGAGCTAGGCATAGTGGAATTTAGGGATGTGACAAACTGTACTGTTGAGATGCTCACAACACTGTAAAAGATTAAAAACATATAAATAACTACAAGGCTGTATATTAATGGCAAGTGAGTGGTGTGTGCTCTACAGTAAAGGAATAATATGAAGGGAGAGTTCTCTTTTGCCTGGATGTCCATTTAAAGTGCAGGTGGCACTTTAATCAGAACCTTGAAGGATGGCAGAGCTAAGAAGGAGTGAATTTGAGAGGAGAGGACAGCATTAGCAAAGTCATAGAAACTACCATATCATAACTGTTAAATAAAATCTGTAGGAGGAAATCAATCTGGATTAGGTTCCTGTCCTGGGCCCAATAAACCAATCCAGTATAGAATTGCTTATATTAAATGCCAAATGAATAGGTGGGCTGCAGTCAGTTTCTACAGCTGAGCTTCGAGTAGTTGTAGGTAGCCAGCTGATTCAAATAAGGCAAGATGCTGAGCTGTAACCAAGGTTATCTATACCTTGTTTTGTTTCCTATCCATAAATACTGCCTGGTCACATTGCTGGCAGTTCTTTGAACCTATTCTGATTCTGAGGGCTGATCAATGTTAGAGTTATTAATCAATGCCAATTAAAATTCTTAAATGAATGTGTTATAATTTTATTAATCTATATATCTATTTATTGACATAATGAGGGCCATTCTTTAGGAATGGTTTGGATAAAGTGCTGCCAGTACCACCACCAGACACTAGATGTCACAAGTGAAATGAATTCTAGAAGGTCTCTGCTTCCTTTGTTAACTTTTATTCCTGATTCACAGTTCTAGATGCAGATCCCCAGACCCAGATGAGGTCCACCTACCATAACTGAAATACCAGAGGTCAGGAAAAAAAAAAAAAAAAGAAAAGCAAACTTACATGTGTCATTTTCAATTTGCACAATGAGGGATGGGACATCAACTCCTCATATAGTCATGCATTCACGCAGCATAAGAAGGAACTCTAGAGGCTGAGAAACATCTACCCCCCCATTAGCTTCATATTATAGCTATTCAAAATTTGGGTAGAATGCTGTACTTAACTTGTTATTTTTCTCTCATTGTGATTGTTCTAGTCCATTTAGTTATCAGAAATGGTGTAGAAGGGAGTGTTGCCTTGTATTGAAAAGCTATATTTATTTTGTCATTATCTTATTAAATAATTGCTTTTGGAGAGTCTCTATACTCAGGGAACTTAGATTTTAGTGGAAGAGGCATTTCTCAATCAATAAATTCTTACCTAGACATTCTTGTTCCTTCACAGTAAGTAGAGCTGTAAACCAAGTCTTTGTTGGAGACAAGCAGACATGAGCTCAGGATTCTGCAAGAGTCTTAAAGTGAGAACTGGATTAGTTAATAACATTCCATTATTTATTGGATGGGCCAGGAGATGGCATTCGAGAAATTATACTCAAGACACTGAAGCCTATAGAATGGCTAAGATGAAGAAGAGAGACTTAGAGGGGACTGAGTACAGGACCTGGGGAATTGTCCTAATCCACAGAAAAAAGAGAATAGGGTCCAACAAGAGAAACAGTAGAGCCACCTGAGAAGAGATCAGGAAAATGAACTGTCATAACTCCCCCTTGCAATAATTAGATATCAAAATGAATAAATCTACCAGGCAGGTAGATTTGACTGCTTAACAGGAACAATGATAATGAAACCCAGTCTTCAGTCTCTCCTGGAGCAGCAGTGTGTAGCACCACCTTCAGCTCTTATGCTCCCTTTCACTTTTTGCTCTAGGTGGATAATGTTCTTACCCAGAGCAGAGGTGTGCTATCCCAATATGGTGAGCATTATTGGTTCACTTCCCAGCATCAATTTCTTTCTTTCTTTTTTTTCCTGCCAAAAGCATCACACTTATTGTTTGACTAATTCATCTTTCCCTCCATTTTAGCCACACAGATTCTGTACAATAGTTTCTACTCTTTAGCTCTAGGATATCTAGCACCTTAGTTCCAGTAATTATTAGATGAGCATGTAAACAAATTCAAGCCCTTGAGAATTTTCACTGCACTGCTGAGAAAATGGATTTTTGTAATTCCTTGTGTTGGAGACTGAATTGTATCCCTATTTGTGTGTTAAAGCCTTAATTTCCAGTGTAACTGTATTTGGAGATAGGGCCTGTAAGGTTAAATAAGGTCATAAGGGTGGGACCTAAATGACAGGACTTGAGTCCTTAAAAGAAGAGGAAGAGACAGCAGATCTCTTTTCTCTCTTTCTGTCTACTCCTCTCTCCCATTCTCCTTCTCTTCCTCTCCCTCTCCTCCTCCCTGTATACACACAAAGGAAAGGCATCTTTCTGTAACCCAAGGAAAGAGGCCATACCAGAAACCAACCCTCCTAACACCTTGTCTTGGACTTCCAGCCTCCAGAACTGTGAAGGAAACAAATGCATTGTTCTTGCTGCTTCATCTGTGACTTTTTATTATGTTTGCCTGAGAAGATTAATCTATCCTCTGTAGCTAAGCTTTGTAGACTGTAGACATTCCAGCTGTCATCTTGGGTTCACAAAGGACAAGTTGAGAATGGAGTCAAAAGCAAAGCTGACAAGCAGGGAGAAAAGTGTCCTCCTGGTCATGGCATTTGTGCCTCTCATGAAGGTATCAATACCCCTGTACTATTTAGTTTTTGCTCAAACAGCTTCAGTTTGAGGTTTCTATTGCTTGCAACACAAAGCATTCTAACCAATACACTCAATAGTATTGTGTCTGAGCTTGAGTGGACTAGATCTCTCAGAGTTACACTCTACATTTAGTATTTTATGAGGCTAACACTGAAAGTTGATCACTTTCAGAGAGTGGATGGCTTCTTCGAGAAAAACACATTGGTCAAACTAAATGAATGGTCCTCATAAATCGTGGAGGAAAATAAGGATTCAAGCAGCTCATGTGTAGTCCCTCTTGGACCCATCAGACTAGCCTCTGCCACATTTAAATTGACTTTTTCAGATAATCTTAAAACCCAACCTAGTTAGAATTAAGACTTCATGTTCATTTTAGTTAGTTTTTACTTGCCAAGAACTGCAAGTACCCACTCTTGTTAAAAATGTGTGTGTTTAGAGTCCTTTGTTTTTCCAACTGTTCATGAAACTGTTGTTGCTACATATGATCTCCTACTTCCCAGGACCCATTACATAATCCTTTGATTTTCTAACAGTACTGCAACTAATTGGGGCTCTTTATTCAATAGAATGACCCAAATCTTCACTGTTGAATGAGGCATATTTACTAATTACGAATGATACTGGTCCCTATTCTTTTGGCTTAAGTTTATTTGCTTCAAGTCATGGAAGGATGGGATAAAACTTAAGGTTTTAAATCGTAGGGGTCTCTCTGAGGGCTTGAAACTATTACACTAGTGTGTGTGTGTGTGTGTGTGTGTGTGTGTGAGAGAGAGAGAGAGAGAGAATTCAGTTAAAAGAGCCGATGGCTGCCTTGATGTGGTAATGCTTAGCTTCATATATTTTACTTTACTTCTAAGGAAAACAAATTTGGAAGTACAGACAATAATCAAGAGAAATTTATGCATCAGTACCACCAAGTAAGCAGCTGGACACAACTGTTAAATTTCAGCCCACAAACAGCCTTCTGCCTGTTGCCACTAGGTGGCAGTCTTTGCAAATATTTTATCCAAAGAGACCAGCTTTCTGTCACAGAAATTCTGCTGGGGAGAGGTGGTTACTTGTTCATTTCAATTAGATTAGCCAAGTGCACATATCTTTCACACCCTAACATTCTAAGTTATTTGAGATCATAGTTACCCCTCATCTGGAATACTCTGGTCTCATCCATTTCCGTGGAGAGATCCTATGACTAAGAATACAATACACAAAAACATAAAATATATATTTATATATAAAATACATGTTATAGAGTCAGGTTCTGGGTTCAAGGGCAGGCTCTGTTACTTCCTAACCCTGGTTATCTTTAATTAGTTGGCCTTTCTAAATCTATTTTCCTATAAACAAAATGGGTAATCGAAGTATCTAAGAGACGTTGGGAGGCTTAAATGAGCCATCACTTTTAAAGCATTTCTAGTGTAGTGTCAGTAAATATTAGTTACTATTATTCTGACCCTGTCTCAGCTCACATATCATTCCCTCTGGGACCTATTTTCTGAATCCCTGGCCTAGGGGATTGTGCAGTTCATAGCACCAGGTGCTTATCCGTCAGAATACTTATAATCATAGTTTGCAGTAATTTATGTTTGTCTTCCTCACTAGACTGTAAGCTCTTCGAAGACAGAGAAGCTCTATTTTGCTCACTACAGTTTCTCTCAGTAAGGGTCATACTGGGACATGCTAGAGGCTAACGTTGTTTTATAAGTGAATAAAAATGGCATATTCACAGCACGTGTTAAATGCAATGCATTGATTTAAATGGGGAATCTATAAATCCTTGGATCTCTTTTAGGAATCAGAGTAACTTGAAAAGAAATTGCTATTATTAATCCTGAGTGAAAAATGCTGAACATTTATTAATCAGTTTTCATGAAACTAATATTTCTGGAGCCATACACTAAATTAATATTTGGGGATATTTGATACCCTTTGCAATTTTAATTCATTCATCTATGACAGTACAGCTGTCCGTCACTTGAACCAATATTTCTTCATTGAAAAATTATATATTGATATTATATCTATAATTCAAGCATTTTATTCTTTATTTTTTCTTTTGCAATGCTGGAGAGCAAATCAAGGACCTCACACATGTTAGGCAAGTGCTCTACCATGGTGCTAGACTTCCATCAAGCATTTTAAATATACTAGGGAACTTGGTATGCAAAATAGTTCTATTAGAGAGGACAATAAAGCCAGACACAATGGTGTATACCTGTAATCCCAGTACTTGAGAGGTTGAGACAGGAGAAATGCATGGTAACTTAGTGAGACCCTGTTTCAAAATAAAATGGGGCTGGAGGTGTAATTCAGAGGAAAATGCCTCTGATTTCAACACTACCCAGTGGGAGAGAGAGAGAGAAAGAAAGGGAAGGAGGGTGGCAGGGAGGGAGGGAGAACGACGAGGGAGAGGAAGAGAAGGAGGAAGAGGAAGAGGAGGGGGAGAGAAAACTATAAAGCAAAGCATACTTGGCTAAATTAAATGTTCACTTTATCTAAATACTGAGTTTTACATACTGACTTCTCATAGAGGAAGAGCTACCCTTGATGAACTTAAGGTTTTATTTATTTATTTATGGTAATTCAGATTGAACCCTGGGACATTCTACCTCCTAGCTATACCCCTAACCCTATTTTATTCTTTATTTTGAAACAGGGTCTCACTAAGTTGCAGAGGGCCTCACTAAGTTGCTGAGGCTGACCACGAACCTGTGATCCTCCTGTCTCAGCCTCCCAAATACTGGAATTACAAGTGTGCGCCCTCACACCCAGATGAACTTAATAAAATCAGGCTTTTCTAGTGTTTTATCAGGTCATGGACAGGTTTATTTATATTGTAGCAAAACAAATCTGGAACATGTTGTCCTATGCATTTTCTCAACTAGAAAATATTTGAATGTATAATTTCAGTAATCCTTAAAGTCCCTTAAGTTATGAAATAATCAGCCTCACATGTAAGAAGGACCAAAAGCAATCAAGATGAGCAAGGCTACAGAACTGTTTGTTTCTAAAAGATAACTTTATGATTCCAAATTTTTCTCAAAATATGAGAAATGAGGAGGTGTTTTGTGAGCTTGACATGCCCCACACAGTCAAAGCTCTACTTCCTCCTACTATGGTGATAAAACTTTAGGCAGTTCAGTTGATCGATGTGCTCCTTTCTTTGTACTAATCATTCCGCTTAACTCTCTACTACCTGAAAGGTTGCTGGGATTCTGGCAAACGAATCCCATCAACTCTCCTGCAGCATGCTACATACTGCTGGCAGCACTTGGCCACTTTTGATAAATTGGTCAGTCCTTGTGAAATACTTCCCTGAAATGAAGTTCTGGACCTCATCAGGTGTCTTCTCTGACAGTCGTATCTTCCTCCAGCTCTCATATTACCCAAGCAGCTGGGGTGAAGCCCATATCCTCCCACAAGCATGCTTCTTTGGAAATTCAGATCTATGGGCTTTTGGCACTAAAGTAATGCTCTTTCATTCTGGGTTAGCTCAGGACTGAACAATCTCTTGGGGGTGAGTAACCTTTTAAATGTTGGAAGACAGACAGTCCCAGGGATGGGTGTGCATTTAGCAATTAGTAAGAAAGGTCAGTGTCCCTTATGACTACATTTTGAACTACAAGGACCAGATTATATTTCGCCTTCTTGTAAATTAGTTTGGAGGTTGGCATCACTCTTGTCCCTTCATGGCAATCAGTTTGTGAATTGAGTAATCTCTCTGTGGGATTGAAATATGACTTCTGGTGTGGTATTGACATTGTCATTATATAGTTGTGGGTTGATTAACAGGGACATATTCTGAAAACTGCATCATTGGACCATTTTGTTGTTGTGGGGATACCATAAAGTGTACTTACACAAACCTAGATGATCTATGTCAGTCACTCAAGGTGGCCTCAACATAATAAGACGTGGTAAAAATTAGATGTATGAGGTTGCTGCTGGCAAAACATGGAAGATCTTTTACAGTAAACTTTTTCAATAAGTAGGAGTACACTAAAATAAGGAAAGTATAGTATTGTAAATAACATGGTCATGTATTATCATCAAGTATTCTTTACATAATTGTGCTATACTTTTATAAGACTAACAGCACAGAGGTGTGTTTACACTAGTGTCACCACAAACTGGTGAGTATGCTGTGCTACCACCTTATAATGGGTATGACATCACTAGGTGACTGGAATTTTCAACTCTCTCCTAATCCTATGGGACCACTGTCCAATATGTTGGTCTGTCACTGACCAAAACATCATTATGTGACACCTGACTATGTATGATTAAAGGTGGAGCATCATGCCAGGTTCTTTTGTGGCTGTGATTCTCCTATCCACAGTATTCCTGGCAAAGGGATTACTAGGCATCCTATAAACAGACTCAGAGTAAAGTTCTTAAAAACAATGTCCCATTCATAGGGTTTAAGTCCCGAGGCCAAACAGGCCTAAAAAGTAACATCTAATTTATTTTATGATATGGTTGAAAGGTCTGATTTCATCCCTGCGCCTACAAAAGTAATTAGTGTTGCTCTTATCCTAAGAAAGGGTAGTTTCCAAATCTAGCTCTACATTAGAAACACTTGAGGTTTTTGTTGTTGTTTTGTTTTGTTTTGGGGTTTTTTTTTTGTTTTTTGGTTTTTGTTTTTACAAATCCTGATGGCCATGCTGTACTCAGCACTAATTAAAGCAGAATGTCTGGGGTTGGGTGCCAGGCATCAGTAACTTTTTAAAATCCCCAGGTGATTTCAATGTGCACCAGAGTTGGGAATCTTGAGTTCAAATAATCACACACTCCACCACACATCAGCTCTTTCCCCCCCCCCACATACTTTTATTGGTGCATTGGTGCATTGTAATCACACACCATAATGAAGTTCAGAATGATAGGGACATACATGCGCACAGCACTTGGTAAGGATCCCGCCCTCTCCCTCCCCTTCTTCATACATGATATTGAGATTGGCATTGGTAATTTCATATACGTACATGGTATCAATTGAGGTGTTTTATTCTTCAAATCTCTCTTCTCAGCTAGACTGCTCATTGGAATCACATGGCACTTTGAAAGGATCCAGTTTGGATTCATTGGTCTGGGGCAGGCAGAGCATAAGCATTGGAGATGTTTAGCTGTTCTTCAAGTCACTCTAATGTGCAGCTAACAGTGGAGAATCGCTGGACCAGATGATCACATAAAGGTAGGATAAAGTCAGTTCCTTAGCATTTTTTTCCCTGGCAGTTAAAAGCTTCATCCATTGTTAAAAAAATTCCTATTCACTAGTTTTGTTGAGTGAATTTTCTTCTTCATTTTGCTGTGCTTTAAAATCTAAACATTTTCCTGAATCTGTTGGTAGGAATATTGCCTGATATAAGTCAGGATAAATCCAGGCATGGTGGTGCATGCTTGTAATCCCAGTACTTGGGAAGCCGAGACAGGAGGATTGCAGGTCGCAGCCAGCCTCAGCAACTTGTGAGGCCCTTCGCAACTTAGTGAGACCCTGTTTCAAAATAAAGAATAAAATTGGACTGGCCACAAAAAAAAAAACAAGATAACCAGCTAAATTTGATTTCAGCTAAATGAAATGTTCATGCAATATTTGCAAATAATACAAATTATTTACTGTTTATCTGAAATTCAAATTTAACTGGAACCCTCTCTTTTTATTTGCTCCATCAGGCAACACTAATTGGTAGGAGAAAATGGTTTATCCTTGGGAAAGTCAGCAGTTGAATTTGGGTTGAAGAGAGCACTATCCCATTCATCTTCAGGATTTGGGACCTGTCTTTTAGCTTTACCCCTTCTAGCTGCAATGGTGGTAGATAAAAAAGACAGGGACTGAGAGTGTAGCTCAGTGGTAGAGTATGTGTTAAGCATGCAGGAGGCACTGCATCTAATCCCAGTAACCCCCCAATATGTCATCAACATTTTGGAAATTATGGACTGCTTAAAATCCCAGTGAGTCAAGAAAACCCACTTTTTCCTTTTTCTAAGGGACCATCATAAGACCAACAGTGGAGATGTGCAGGAGTGGAGGGGGTATCCCTGTGCAAGTAGATGGGGTACAGAAAAAGGTGAAGACCTCCATCTTGAGTCTAGACTTTTGTTCCAGGAACTCCAGCTCTGTGATCAAAAGGGGGTTGCCATTTTGCCCTTTTGAGCCCTTTCTATGGTTTCAGACTTGCTTTTCCTTGTTCTTTTTTGCACATTCGAATTTCTTTTTAGCCTTTCTGAATATCAAATGCCTGCTGCCTTGGCTAGAGTGGGACTGTCTGAACTAATGGAAACTTTCAACATTCCTGACAATCTTGGAAGGACCTCTAATCTCAGGAGACTTCCCAAGCAGCCTGGATGCCTTTTGGCTTCAAATGTGACTCTTCACAACTAGCTAGTTCCTGAAATTTCCTTCCACTCTACCATCCCAAATAGGCCTTACACTGTAAATAAAAGTCACGGTGGGTGTATTTCTTGGCTAAGAACAGGCTGTATACAAAGGGAAAAGAGTGAGATTTCACACTAATTCCCAAAAAGCAGGTGTTGTAATGATTTTACCAAATTGAAACTTGACATTTTGATGAACAACTCTTGACCCCCCCCAACACACCCTCTTCTAATTTCCTCCAAGGAGGAGATAGGCAAATGGGTAAGATGTCAAATCCCTTATTGCTAATCCAAGTTTCCTAATGGAAGGAGGTGAAGCAGTTGAAGCACATTAACTTTTAACCTGGTAACAATGATTTTTTTTTTCACCAAGCATTAGATGTTTAAAAGAGAAGTGCACACTGGCAGAAAGGAGACAAGACAAAGAGTGGAAGGAAGGGGCTGAAGCTGGCCTGCATCATGGAACATATTTGCAAGCCAGCTGGGCCCACTTTGCACAGATGTTTTTATAGGAACGAGAAGGAGAGGCAAGCATCTGACTTCACGCATTAGCTACGTGGTGGGATATCTCTTTCAGCTGTGCTCCTTCTTGTTCACAAGGCTGGAGGAGATGTGGTCAGAGGCTTTGGGATAATTGCTGAACCTGAATTCAAAGAATTGCATATATCGATAATCAAACTTTTTACCAAGTTCAGTAAAAAGGGGTTAATTTATTTTTTAGCCTGGAAACTCTGAAAAGCCAAAAGCTGCATATTTATTTACCTGTGGATAAAAGAATCTAATCAGATTTTCATACACAGCAAAATGAAGCTATTTGGAGAAAATACTTCTAAAAATTGATCTTGGGTCTAAATGTTGAGGTTGTTTTTGTACAATGTAGGGCTAGTCCTCCTATCCCAGATTAGCTTGGTCTTCCTCTTTCTGCTTGAGTATTTCAGTAGTATGCCTATGTAGCATGTGTTATGGAAAGTGGAGGAAATTGTTTTTTTTATATAAGTTGGTATGCAAATTAATGCCCTGATGTTGTGCTCTTTGGTCCACATGCAAACAAAAAATAAAGCCAAAAAAATACAAAATACAAAATACAAAAAAAATTGAGCCCAAATTAGAAACTTGGGAATACATACATACACAAAATCTAGATTGCCAGTTTTTTGTTTTTTGTTTTTTTTTTTGGTAAAATCAAAAGATTACATTGTTCTCTGCCCATATCCTTCAGGAGATCCTTCTATGAGGCTAGGTATACTTTTTCCAGTCCACTACCGCCTGTCATTTTATTATTAGGTTTGCTCATTCAATGAAGTGGTTCAGATATAAGGAAACAATTATATTACTTGTGCATATGGTTCCTGTATGCATTTGAATTTGCCATCCATGCCACAAGGCAAGATTAGATTATCATATTACTCCATTGTCCTCCAAGAACGTCCTGTGACGAGGCTTCTTTATACAAATGAAGCTGTCAATGTTCTTATAGATTATCTGATATGTTGCTTGAGGAAAGAATTCAACTATTTTACAGCTCTAAAATACTGTCATTTCTATTGCATTTCAAATTTAGTCTGCTTAGAGCATGAATGAATTTGTGACCGGCAGAATAACTGTCAGGTTGATTTTCTTCTTTGGCTGTGTTTTCATTGGTGGAGAATTAAAGTGATGGTTTGGATAAGCTCATCTGCAAATGAAAAATGAGACCAGTAATTCAAGTATTGTGAAGTGGGTGACAGTACAGGTAAAAAATCTAGCAAAGAGGTACTTAACTGTTGAATCTGCTTGACCTAGGATCCGACAACTTTAATGCTAGAAGGGACCTTAGGGATAATTTACAGCCTCATTATTTTATTTATTTATTTATTTATTTATTTATTTATTTATTTATTTATTTATTGCGGTACTGGGGATTGAACTCGGGGGCATTCTACCTCTGAGCTATACCCCCAGCCCTATTTTTTATTCTTTTACTTTGAAACAGGGTCTCACTAAGTTGCGGAGTGCCTCATTAGATAGCTGAGGCTGGCCTCAAACCCGGATCCTCCGGTCTCAGCCTCCCAAATGCTGGGATTATAAGCATGCGCCACCACACCCAGCTGGCCTCATTATTTTATACATAAAATTGAACTTAATAGAGGTGAAATGATTTATTCTTGATCTCACTACAGGTTAGTGTCAGAGCTGGGACCTAAACCCATCTCTTTTGAATTTAATCAAAGTCAATGTTATTTCCGTTACCATTAATAGCCTCCAGTTATGTTGTAGATACAATTTCAGGTTTATCTCCCAGTTTTCATTGTTGTTTACTATTTATTGCAATAAGCATTATTTAGAATAAAATTCTAACCTTGTATAGCTCTATTATTTTATAAATGTGATTATGATGAACTTATAACTCATTTCATGGGCAGTTTTCTTGAAAATATGAGATTAACCCTGAATAATAAAAAAATATAATTCACATTTTCAGCAAAAGGCCTTTCAAACAACAAAATTTTAATAATATTTGTCTTTTCGTGACTTTATATAGATTTCCCCATTTTTCTTTTATTACCTCTATGTACAAGTTTTGCTTAATGAATCTATATCACTTTTAGAATTGTTAGAATTTTAAGCAGCTATATAAAAGAAACAAAGGCAAATCAAGTCTGATAAAGACATAAAGCATTTATGTGAAATTAAAATGTTCTCACACCTCATTCATTCCGATGAATAGGATGTAAGGCCATTTCCTGTGGCTCAAATATGCACACACACAAAGAAAAGATTTGACACTTTCCCACAGTGAAAGAAAAATGTCTGGTTACCGTAACTGCAAGGGGCCTGTGCTGAGAGCCGTGACCCACAGTGCATGCCAAGCCGAGTGGCCCTGTCTTTAAAATACTAAAAATCCCAGTAGTATCAGTTCTCTCTGTTAGGATCCCTGTACAGTATTGGGCTAATCGACTTAGTTTGATATTTTGGAATGGACTTTTTATTTTCTCTAAAATTCTGAAAGCTAAGAATTTCAATGTTGGTTGGCCTCTGTCTAGTTGCAATTGCAGGGGACTGAAAGGCAGGAAAGTTAGTACCACATGCCACTTCTCTCCGAAGGCAACAGCTGTGTGGTTACCAGGGGGAAGAGTTTGCTTGAAAAGGGAGAGAAAATACTTCTTTATAAATAATGTGTTTTTATGACTTCTGTTTCTGGGAAACCTGATACATACAATGCACCTACAAGTATTTGAGGTCAAGTTCCAACTGTGCTTTTATTAAATATTTGACTGTTTTATGTGTTTTTGTAATTGACTGAGTTTGAGTCCTGGGTGATTAAGGAGTTTGTCTGCAAGGAGCTTGCCTCCCTATCTCTGTCTCTCCTCTGTCCTCCCTCTCCCTCCTTACACACACACACACACACACACACACACACACACACACACACACACACCTATTGTTCCATATGTCTACTAAGTTTTATAATTAGCTGATTCCATTTTTTTCATGCTCCTTAATTTTGATTTCTTCCTCCCTCCCTCCCTCCCTCCCTTCCTTCCTTCCTTCCTTCCTTCCTTCCTTCCCTCCCTCCCTCCCTCCTTCCCTCCCTCCCTTCTTTTTGGACATTTAACTCCAAGCTATACCCCATACCCTTTCTATTTTTTTTTTTTACCAGAGTCTCACTAAGTTGTTGAGTGTCTCACTAAGTTGCTAAGGCTGGCCTTAAGCTTGCCATCCTCCTGTCTCAGCCTCCCAAGTACTGGTATTACAGGTATGTGCTATCATACCTGGCTTAATTTTGGTTTCTTAAGAAGGTGAAACATCAGGAAACATTGCACAAATCAGTATCAATGATTGAATTAATGTCTTCAGTGCTTTAATATCCCCCCTGAAAAGTTGGTATGCTTGGGAGAATAATATTGATAGTATTCTCTACAATTGATAAGTAGATCCAACATTTTATGGATGTGAGGAAGGCACTATTTTACTTAGTTCTTCTGTGTCAAGGAAGGAACACAAACTCATCTTACAAAGGGATATTTTGGGACCCCAGAGAAATAAGACTGATTCTCAATAAAATATTATGGCAGAGTTTTATATCAGCAGTCACTTCTTGGAAGGAATATTCCCTCTTAAACTTTCGGCATATTTCTGGTTGTCGTGACCTCATATGTATTCTCTCTCTCTCACACACACATACACCCCTACCCCTAATCTATATCTACAGACCACAGTTACATCCAGGATGTGGCACTTCCACAGATGAAGTTGAGGAAAGGAGTACCTCAGGCAAACCCTAGTGACACTTCAGATGACATAGAAGTAAAATCCCACCCTCTGCCTTTCCCACTTCCTCTGAATCAGGAATGATGGGCTGTGGCTTAAGCCTGGGATGGCTGAGGCTTGACACACAGACAGGAGAGTACTTAGAAGTGGTACCTCCACTTAGAAGGAAGAACAATGGACCAATCCCAGGTTGCTCTGCTCAGGCATGTTCAGGTCATTCCTTGGAAACAAACCTGGAAAGTTCATGTTCCCCTCATTCATTATCACTCTTGCGTCTCATTCTGCAATGACACTTCTGGGACCCTACAGTTCTCATCCCCAAATAAAACACATTTATGTGGTTGGTGTTGTAAAGGTAAGTCTCAAAAGGGAATTTCACCTTAAGATTTGGCTTTTTTGGGGGGGAAGTATTTAAAAATATTTTTTCAAATAGTTGCTAGTTTAAAATGTTAAGTTGGTGGATGAGTGAGCCCTTCAATATACCTTCCAGTATATAAAACGGTTACAGGTGCATAATATGGTTTATTGGAAGAAAATAGACACTAAGAAAGATGGATTGGGCAATTTAATCAAATCCCCAATTAAGTATGGAGTACTAATAGTAAAGTGTGCAAATTTGGGAGGAGAAACCGAGATAGGCCTTGGAGTGAGGAAGCACCCAGCTTTCAAAGTCCCAGGCTGGCACCAGGGGATGGGATGGAAACTCCTCTCCTCAGAATCATTCAAAGCTTTTCTAATCTCAGCAGCTTGTGTTTATAGAGTAGGGACTTTGGAGCCATATTTCTTGGATCCAAATCATGCTTTTACTACTTATTCTGTGACCTTGGGCAGCCCTAAAGAGATGATGCAGCTGTCTGGTCTGTATCTTTAGAGACTAAGCCTTAGTGTGAAGGTTGAACTCCAAATCAGGTATGTATGTAATTAAGCTCTCTGAGCTTAACTTTGCTCTGGCAAATGGTTCTGGGAAAGCATTTTGGAAAATCTGCCTTATGTGACTTGATTCCCTCCAAATATGTGTATCAAGAATACTTAGCAAAATAGTAGAATCTCATTCGCATGAAAAACGGTTTCCTTCCTGTCACCCCATTTTTTCACTATGTCCTCTTTTATGGTTTTTTTCCTAAGGCCTTACATATGTCACAAATGTAGAAAATTCCTCTTGACTAGATTTTTTTTTCAAACAGAAAAATATGATAGCAGTCATTCAGAATGCAAAAGGAATGTTTAGAAAATGGTCAGAATCATTTTACCTTTGGAATCTTTGGCTTAAATGGGCATATAGGACAATTAGCACCTATAACCAAAAGAATTAGTTAAGCCCCAGAGGAAATAGTCAAAATAATTCACTAAAATATGAACAATTATAAACATTTTTTAAAAAGTTTTCACCCCCTATTCAGGGGACTGAATCCAGGGCTTCATTCATACTAGGCTTTACCTCTGAGCTATAGTCTCAGCCCCCCTTTATTTTTACTTTTGAGACAAGATCTGGTTAAATTGTCCAGTCTGGTCTTGAGCTTGTGATCTTCCTGCTTCAGCCTCCTGAGTAGCTGGAATTATAGACATGCACGACCACCCTAATCTTAAAAAGTTTTAGTCCTTTTTACTGATCAAAGAAATGAAAATTTAAAGATTGTCTTACTGATAAGTTTGGAAAAAATATATACCTAGTTTTAGAAAAGGTGTGGAAAAATAGACATCTTTGTACACAAAAACAAGCACTCTGTACATGGCCTGGAACCAGTTTCTGAAGAGCAGCTTTGGAATAAATGTCAACATTTAAAATGCAGATACCTTTTGACCCAGCAATTATATTTGAGGGATGGTATCCTTATGAAATTCTTGGACAAAGAATATTTTAAGGATATTAATGAATGGGCCATTTATAAAAATCAAATATTTTTTAAAAGTTAATATCCATCAATTCAGTATTATTAAAGTTGGTTGACATATTTCTCTATAATAAAACTAGCTGACATTTATTGAGCACCACTATTTGGCTGTCACTATACTAAGTGCATTGTAAAAATTAGCTCACTTAACTTTCCCGGCAGTCCTCTGCATAGATAAGATTTTTTTCACATTTGAAAGATGGAGACATTTGAGCCACAAAGCTGTTGAGTAATGTGTTCAAGGTTACACAAAATGGTGGTGGTGATGGTGGCGGGGGTGGGGGGTGGGGGTGGATCAGACAGTCTTGAGTCTAGATGCCCTTTTGCCACCCATACCTCGTAATGGAATAAAATAGCACTATACAGAAAGGGGAGGTGGACATATTCAGTAAAGGAAAGCAGATTTCAGAAGAATATAGCATACTTACAGAAAAAACCGAGTAGAGGAAGAAAGAATACATGTAGAATATTTCAAAGGATTTATACCAGATATGTTATATCAGGGACTATTGGGGTGACTTAAGATTGTTGCTCAATACACTTGTATTGCTTTGAGAACTAGAAAAAAATACATTTTAAATCACCATCTGTCACCCTCAAGTTGTTTTGAGGAATGCTGAGGCCTTCCCATTCAATTGGATTGGTCTTGGTTTTCCTTGCTGACGTTTCCTACAGCTAATGCTTTCACAAAGCTCAATTCTTCAATCATTTAATGTTGGTTCCTTATGTCTATATTTTGGCAAAACTGGCTAAATGTCCTGGGTGTTGTAATTAAGGAGATATAAAGGGATATGAAGATATAATACTAAAATGACTGTAACAGACACAGTTGCTTAGCTGACCCCAGAGCCATCAAAAGAACTGGAGTCTGCACTGTTCAGGCTGGAGATGCAAGATGCTCAGTTCTGCAGCCTCCCTTGGATTTCAAGTTGGCCACATGACCCATGGAAGCAGAGGAACTGGCTGCTACAGGAGCTTCTGTAAAATACTTTGTATTCCAGGTAGAAAGATCAAATCTGGCTGACACTACTTCCATCGCCCCTGATCTTCCACTTATTCGGACTGTTATGAGGACATGATTTTGGCAGTTACATCAGCTAGTTTGCGAGCTTAAACTTGAATCTGTAAGATGAGGAACAGATCATGAGATATGATGACCCTAACATTGTGGTGCTACTGAACCAAAGCCAGCTAAAGCCTATCTCCAGGCTTCTTGTTACATGGGAAAAATAAAACTATTTGCTTAGGCGGCTGTTAACTTTTTCATTGGTTACAGCCAAGCATATTCCCTATGGATGCACTATTTGAAATCCTCAGATATTATTCTTTCTTGCATTTAAGCAAATGTTTTCTATCATACCTTACAAAGAAATATTGCCTGAATCATTTTTATGTAATCCTAACAGCTTAAAATGAGAACTCAGTTTATCTGGTTACATTTCTTCTTTTCATGCAAAAATTAATATTTAGGAAGAATAATTACAGCAAGAATATATAACTGGTGGTTGTTTTCCTTTATAAGAGGCAAAACTTTGCAGAGGGATACCCTCAGGTACCTATCTCTGTTGACTACAAGTCATAAGCAGTAACACTTATGAAGGAGCAGTAACACTGGTCTATGAAGTACAAGATGATAGATGAAGAACATCCTACACCATCTCAATAGATAAACGGCCTGACAAGAAACATGTCTGCTCCTCACCCTGAGCATGGGAACTGCTGGCTGATGAATTCACAGAAGATAGGAATGTAATAATGCTTGCCTGGGTGTATTGGTTACTGCTCTTCATCATAAGCACTTAAGGAGCTATTTTGTTGGATGATGTTAGTCACTGATAGAAGTGGAGATGTGTGAGCCCATGGCAGCCAGCTCAGCATTGAACTCATTATTCTTGTCTAAAAGGCCAGCTCTGTCGCTGCTGGAAGATCTTTTGGGGATTTTTATATCACTTATAGCTAATGGGTCTAGATTTGCCACTTACACTTCCAAAATGAATTCCAGTGATATAATAGTGTTTCAGAATGAAGTTTTAAAAGGAAGTAGATAGAAGCTGAGGATATAATATAGAACCATATCTACAAAATATATATTCTAATAACATCATTTAAATGTGTATGAATGAGATCTTTTTCTCATGGCCAAGTCATAAAATGACCCAAAAATACTAGAGTATAAAGCTATAACTTAAACCCATGTAATTCAAGTCTCATCTCTGGAGTCATCTCCATTGAAATGATCCCTGACCCCTCGATCTGGTACAGTCCCAGTTGGTCTATGACAGTGCTCCATTTTTGTCTCTCCTTAGCTGTTATCACCATCTCACCATTATTTTATTGATTTTGTTTCCTGCTCATTGCCTCTGTCTGCAGTGGGACCCATTCTGTCATGTCTACGGTGACAACACACGGTGGTACAGATGCCAGGCCCCAGAGTAGACATTCAAGATCTGTTAAATGCCTAAAATATGACTATGGTACTCTCTCTCTAGCAACTTTAGCTATGCAGTCAAGCCAATAAGTTATCCCTTATGGGTAAGAAGAAAAATAGATTCTCTTTTCATTCTGGTGATGGTATTGATTAGTAATGTAAGCCAAGTACTTTGTACCTTGGTCCAAAGAGTAACGGCTTAAATATGTGCAAAAGATATCAGAGTGACTAGAACTATGTATGCCTTAGTCACAATAAAATTCACATTTATAAATGTATGCATGTATAGGTCAGACTTATTTGTCTTGCTTTTGCCTGAGTGCCCAATGATCTGAGTTATTGAAGAGACATTTTTTTAACTGTACCAGGATTATATAGATATTTTTATATTTCATGGAATATTATGTTATACAGATATTTTCACACCCTTCAGTTGATCTTGTTCTCAATGCATGCATGTGCATTGGGCTGCTCCACTATAACACGCTTCAGAAACCACACAAGTGTTAGCCTAGCTTAGCAAGCCTGCAGGAAAGGAAACTCAGGCATTTACAAGGACTACATAACAAGAGCTCAACGCTGTGCCCAAGAGAGAAGAGCCCCAGAGCACCTCACCCCACCCTCAGGCTGGAAAGTCTTGTGGGATGTGGTGGAGCAAGATCCTTATTCAGCTCTGAAGAGCAGCTAAGCTGCCAGCAAACTAAATTTTCAGAGTCTGATAAAACGTTAATTACAGATGTCAAGATTACAGTTTGCTTTTTCTGCAAATTCCACGGGGTCTCTAGGCAACTTGATCTTTGAATCCCTGAGGTACTAAAAGTCTACAGAGAAGAGATTGTTATCTTAATGATGCAAGAATCCCCACCTTGAGGGCTGCCAAGTAAAAATCCAGCTTAACGACACAAACTACAAGGGATATTTCTGGGGTTTTATTTTTATATATTTATTTTTTTAGAGGGCTGATATTTAAAACACAATTTAACCTGATAATTGTAACTATATACTCTTCCAAAATTCTGAGAGTCAATATACAAGGTGCCTTGCCTGAGCTTAAAGAAACAACTAGATTCTGATTTTTAGAAAGCCTTTCCCCAAACTAATTTTTAAAAGTATTGGTCACTTTAAAAGTGTGTGTCATTTTACTAAAGGAGCACTTCCCAGTAGAGGAATGTAACTACTAGAAGACAAAAAACTGAATCTTCACACTTGATATTCATAAATGTGAAGTCACCTTCTCTCATCCCACTCCATTAATACTGATCACAGGGTCTGGGTGTGGTGGCGCACGCTTGTAATCCCAGTACTTGGGAGGCTGAGATAGGAGGATCTGGGTTTGTAGCCAGCGTCAGCTACTTAAGTGAGGCACTCCACAACTTAGTGAGACCCTGTTTCAAAAGAAAGAATAAAAAAGTTAATTCTCTAGTCACTATTTGCACTTTTGCTTTTGTATGCCTATCTTGTAAGCAGTATCAGCAAAAGAAGTTCAAAGGGGATAAAAATCTACACTAGTTAATATTGCACTGCCAATCATTATCCTGCCCAATGTTGTTACATAGAAATGGGTTTGTGTTAGTCAGCTTTGAGTTGCTATCACCCAAACACCTGACAAGAACAACTTAGAGGGGGGAAGGTTTATTTGTCTCATGGGTTCAGAGGATTCCATCTATGTTTTGCTGGCTCCAAGGCAGAAATATCATGGCAGAAGGTATGGTAGAGGAAAGCTCTTATCTCATGGCAGTAGAAAAGCAGAAAGAGAGAGGAAGGAACCAGGGACTGATATAATCCCCAAGGCCATACCCCTAGTGACCTGTTTCCTCCATCCACAACTGACCTGTCTATAGTTACTGCCCAATAAATCCATTTGAATTTCAATCTACCAATGAGGTTAGAATCCTCATGATTCAGCTATTTTTCCCCTGAACACTGCTGTATTGCCTAACACATAAGGCATTGGGGGGACATTCGAGATCCAAACCATAGCAGACTGTATCTTACATTAAAGTAGAATTTTCTCCTTAGGGAGTGTTTTTTTTAAATATATTGGTACACTGCAATTGTCCATGATAGCATTATTCATAGCGGTACATTTATGTATGCATATAACATTATTTGGTCTGTTTCCTTCCCTATACCTCCTTTGTGTCTTCTCTTCTCCTTCCTCTGACCCCTTTCCACTATTCTACTGGTCTCATTCTAAATTTTCATGAGGTCACCTTTCTTTTTTTCTCTCTAGTTTGCACTTATGAAGTTAAACATGTGGCTCTTGATTTTCTGAGTCTGGCTGATCTTGCTTAGCATAATATTCTCTAGGTTAATCTGTTTGCTTGTAAATGACATAATTTCCTTTTCTATATAGCTGAGTAAAACTCCAATGTGTGTATCTACCACACTTTCTTTATCCATTCACCTGTTCACAGACACCTAGGTTGGTTCCATAACTTGGCTATTGTGAATTGTGCTGCTATAACATGGGTATGCATGTATCACTATAGTATTCCAACTTTCTTTTGGAAATATACTGAGGAGTACTATACCTAGGTCATATGGTGGTTCCATTTCTGATATTTTGGGGAACCTGCATACTGACCTTCCTTGGGGAGTTTTTGATAATTCCTCTCATATCAAGCCATTCTTTTGGAAGACCTTTCTTTCTTTCTTTCTTTCTTTTTTCTTTTCTTTTCTTTTCTTTTTTGTGGTACTGGGAATTAAACCCAGGGGCATTCTAACACTGAACTACACCTCCAGCCCTTTTTATTTTTTGTTTGGAAACAGGGTCTCACTAAGTTATAGCATGCTAGCCTCGAACCTGTGGTCCTCCTGTCTTAGCCTCCCAAGTAACTGAGATTATAGGCGTTCACAATCACACTTTGTTTGGAAGAAATTTGTGAACAGTTATGTGAATCAGGTATGAAATCAATGATGCTCCAGAATAAAATTTACAGGCCCTGGTGAAGAAGTGGTATGCTTTCACACAGGCCTACTGTAGCTAAATGCTTCAGCAACAGCCCCAAATTGTGAGTAGCCAGTTAAGAGTATGTTTGTTTTGTGACAGTGTATGGTGTATGAAACTGATTTTGGGAGGATGAATTCAGTTTATTAATTAGAGCTGATAACTTCTGAACTTTAAATCAGTGGCAGATTTCCAGCATGACAACCTCATTACTTTCGAGAGGCTTATATTATAGAGCCAATGACTTTATGACAGTGAACTAAAGGCCCTTTGTTGCTGTTCTAGACAGTATTTTATTTGACATCAGGGAAATGTTGTGTAAATATTTCATTGGTGGAAACACAGAAGAGTAATTATTCTTGTTCAAATAATAGCATAATCATTTGAGCTCAGATTCTAGGATTTACTCAACTAACTTTCAGAGTATAAGTTACTGGTGAGATGTACAGAAAAAAAAAAAAAAAAGGAAAATAAAATACCTTTCCTTTGAAAGAAAAGTTGTAAACTGGGAAAAAAATATTCTCTATGTATCTATATGATAAAGGACATATACTGGACATATACAAAGAAACTCTTTCTGGCCCAATAATAAGAAAATTCAAACAAGGCAACAAACAATGAGCAAAAGATACAGACAACTTTGGTTAATAAGCACACTACAAGGTCCTCAATAACTGTAGTTGTAGGGACATGTAAACTGCAATGAGATACTACTTCATACCCAGTAGGATGGCTAGAGTTAAAAAGACTGTTAATATCAAATTTTAACTACCCTGATGTCCACCAACATGTGAATGTATAAATGAATTTTAGTGTGTCCATATGATGGGATCCTACTCAGTAGCATGATGAAAAGGAATGCAGAAATAGCACGGATAAATCTGCAAACAATGATGCTGAGTGGAAAAAAAAAACAGGCAAAAATTAGTAAATATTGCATGGTTTCTTTCATATAAAATCCTAGAATTCAAAGTAATCTACAATTATTGAAAGCATGTCTGGGGGTGCCTAAGAATGGGGTTGGGGAGAAGCGAGGAGGAGGTGGGATGGTTTACACTGAGACATGAAGAAACTTATGAGGCTGATGTGTATGTTCGGTATCTTGATGTGGGTTCACAAGGGAATAGCTACATCAAAGCTCATCAAATCATACACATTAGATATATGTAGTTTACTATATGTCAATTATATATCAATAAAGCTATTTTTTAAAGGAAAGCATGAATTAGGAGAAAAAGTTTGTTATACATTGCTAATAAAGGATTTATATCCAGAATATTAAAAAAATGTAAAGTTCCTACAAATCAATAAGAAAAGTGATAGAAAATGGATAGTTATCGCCAATGAAAAATATATCTTACCACGGCAGCACAAAAGTAAAAAGGCAGGAGGAGTTGCTGTTCTTATATCCTTGAATTTCTTGGGAAGTGGCAAAACTACACATTTATATTAGATTCCAGTACATTAAGAATAAATATTAGGGCTGGGGATATAGCTCAGTAGTAGAAATCTTCCTATCATGGATAAAGTCCTGCGTTCCATCCCCAGCACTGCAAAACAACAACAACAAAAACCCTGACTATTGAGATTTCTAGGAAAATCATTGTAAGGTAATAAAATATGGCTAATAAGATGGTAGAGGGAAATGTAATAATAGAAACACTTAAACTAGAAAAAGACACAAAAGAAGAAAAGGAACTAGAGCAAGTGAGTGATTTCAAGTTTGAGTATTTAAATCCATGATGAGTTATCATTATTATTTTATAAAATTAAGAGATATAGATGCAAACACAAATGTTTTCACATATTTGCCATTGGTCTGCATTACCTCCTGGAGCTCTGCTTCAATCTGCAATAACTTCCCTTCCACTTGATTAACATACGAAATTATTTCCTTTACTGTGAGTCTGCTTCTAACAAATTATATCCATATTTATTTATATGAAAATATTTTTATCTTGCCTTCATCTGATTTTTTTTACTGAACACTCAATTATAAATCTATAGTGTTTTCATCACCTGTTTCCATTATCTCCTGTCTTCCATTATTTATGTTGAGAAGTGAGTATTGTTTTCTGGCTTCTTTGCTAGCAATGTTATTTTCCCCACTTTGCCTACTTATCTCCTCCCTTAACTGAAAGCTGCGAAAATTTTGAAAAAATAGTACAATGAAAACCTGTATATCAGTTATTAACAGGGTTCACATTGGTCGTGTGTGTGTGTGTGTGTGTGTGTGTGTGTGTGTGTGTGTGTGTTTCAGATCCCTTGGAATAAAAGGCAGAGATGGCTTCACTGTAGAAGTGTAGAAATATGAGTTGAGTTTCTTGGGAAGCTGATTCTGAGGACTCTGAGAAGGTGTCTGTTATATAGCATGTTTATCAAAGGATTGATTTAGAATCAAGACCTGTGGATAGAGGGTAAGAAGAAGGAATAGGAAAAGAACTGGTTTTTAATACACTCTTTTGCCATTATTGAAAGTGAAAATTAAAAATAAAACATTTTGAAGCTAAGGATTCTATTTTAAATGAGAAGAAAGAGTCTTTGGGTTTTTTTTTTGTTTGTTTTGTTGTTGTTGTTCTTATTTGCTTGTTTGTTTGTGGTACCAGTAATTGAACCCAGGAGCATTCTACCTCTGAGCTACACCCCCAGTCCTATTTGTTATTCTTTCTTTCTTTTGAAACAGGGACTCACTAAATAGCTGAGGCTGGCCATGAACCTGGATCCTCCTGTCTCAGCCTCCCAAGTACTGGGATTACAAGTGTGTGCCACCATGCCCAGCAAGAGTCTTTGTTTTCCAAAGTTACTTTACAGTTAGGGGGTTACTTGGGGAAGCAAAATTTATCATGGAACTAAAATATTCAATAAAGAGTTGACTATTTATAATGCTTGTCCCCACTCAGAAACCCATTCCTTTTGATGGTAGGATCTGTTTATCCTGTCTTGCCAACGACTCTGTCATTTTTTTTTAATTTAGGGGTTCTCTATAAACAGTTAACCAAGTGATATAAATACTTGAAAAATTCAAGTGCATTAGTTTTCTATTGCTACATGACATTACCACAAACTTAGTAGCTTAAAACAACACCCATTCACTGTCCCAGTTTCTGAGGGGCAGGAGTCCTCAGAATCTGGTGAGTCTCCTGAACCTAAAGTCACAGTGTTAGCTAGGTTTGTGATCTCATCGGAGAATTGCGGTCTTCTTTGAAACTCACTAGTTATTGGTAGGACTTAGTTTCTTATGGTTATAATGTAAATGTTTCTATTTTCTTTCTAGCTTTTAACAAGTATTGCTCTTAGCTCCTAGAGGGTGCCCTCTTGTCCTTACCACATGACCCCCTCCACAGGAATTTTGCACAGAGCACATTGCTTCTTCCAGGAGAAGCTGAGGATCTCACTCCAGTGTGCTATAACAAAGTCCTATATGACAAAACATAATCACAAGAGTCATCATGACACAGTCCCTTCCTTCACTAAAGAGGAGGGGATTATGTAGTTTATGCACACCATGAAGCAGGAATCTGGGGTGCTGCCTTAAAGTTGTTATCTACTGTAGCAAAATCTAATGACAGCAATGAAAATGATGTGTGGAGAACTTCTTGGTTCCTACTCTCATGCACTGATAAATGAGTAGTCCAGTTAACAAGCAAAAACAAAATACACCATACAAAAGCATTTCAAAATGGAAATATTTGGCTATCAAAGGATTAAGAGATGCCCTTGGAAAAAAAATGTTACGTTTTTTCTTTAAAAAGTTCAGATACTCAGTCTTGAAGCAAAGGGTGCTGTTAGCTCCCATAAAGTTTATTAGTGATATTTTATCTAAATACAATCAAAAGTTGACTCATTTTTTTGACCTAGTAATTAAAAGGTAAATTTATACATTGTAAAAATGTAAGTAATTCTATTTTGTATGATAAAGCCCCAATCATTCTCTCCCCTCATTTACTACTGAATTTTGGACCTCTCTTTAAATTGCTTTATGTGGCTTTTATTTGGGTTTAATTTCCCTTAGTAATGAATGCCAACACTTGAAAAATGCATGATGTTTGGAGAGATGATTCAGTCTGGTATATTATATTCAGGAACTTTTGCCATCTAGTGGTTAGCTATCATTCAAAGATGCCACCCAGTTAAGACAACAGAACTTTTCACAGTTAAGATGATGATGATAATGGTGGTGGTGGTTTTGTGTGTGTGTGTGTGTGTGTGTGTGTGTGTGTGTGTGTGTGTGTGTGTATTAGCTCAGCTGGATAGAATAAGCATAAAACTATTGATTGAGCCACAGTCTTAAATTTTCCCAAGGATGATACGCAAAATTACTTTGAAACTATAAGAAGGCATGGGCCCTGATCCTCAGAATGGATGTATCCAGAAACAAATGGTAGGGTCATACTGGGGCATTTCGTTTCACTCTAATTCCGGATCATACCTCATTTCTTACCTGCAAAGCTAATTTTACAAATGATCATGCTGAAATCACACTAGTTAAAGTAAGTGGGTAAATTCACTATCAAGTACTTGAGTGTCTAAAGCTTAGTACTCAACTTTTGAGAAGACATGGAAACTCTTTACCTACACCTAAAGAGTCTCTTTTCTGTTCTCAGGATGACAATCCCAAAAGTGAAAAGTGAACTGCTAGGAAGGGGGTAGGACTGCACATGAGAAATCTTAGACTTAAACTAATTAAGTTATTACTATTTTTAAAAAAGGAGGCAGAAAGAGGGGACTCAGTTTAGAGTCCCAGCTGTACATGATACTTTCTGCTAAGAAGTGAACCCTTTGACTCCCAAGTCAAAGGGGTGCTTTCATTGTAACTAGTGCCAGACATACAGGTTGTGGCCCTAAAAGTGAGTGACTCTTCAAATGTTTTGCACCAGGCACTTCACTGGACTCATCCTTGTGCTTGACCATAGACTGAGAATTCCTGCTTCCCTTTTCCTTGGAAACTCAGATTATTAAAACACTTCAAAAATTCACTTGATCAGACTTATTTTCACTGTTGTTGTTCATCCTGTACTTATCTATGTGTCTACTTATTATATTTTGAAAAGTACATACAAAGTATACGAGTAGTATATAACTATATGTTTATAAAACAATTCCCAAATATGGAACTACAGGGAGGAAGAAAGGGAAGACTTCCTTTCAGGGTTTCCTCTAACCCACCTCCATTCCCTTCTCTAGGGAGAGATGTTTCTATTAGCCTGTCCTTCCACATTCTCTTCCATGTATTTATATATACACTGATGCACATTTGTCTTCTGTAATTTAGAAATTAAGAAGATCATTCTTTATGAATTGTTCTGTATTTTTTTATTTGTCTCATAGTGTATTTTAGAAAGTTTTCCATGGAAGGAATTACAGCTGGATCCTAGTCTTTGTGAATGCTACATAATAGTGTGTTCAAAATAGTATTCACACTAACATGAATTGAATACTTGTTAAGTGTCAGCCAGTGTTCTGGCTCTTTAAGAATGGTACCTCATTTAATTTTCAAAATAGCCCTACAAAGAAGGAAACTTCATTTCACCTTTGGGGGAAACTGAGTCACTGAAAAGCTAAACAATGTGGACAGGGTCACATAGCTGGTAAGCAGTGCTACTGAGTTTTGAATCCATGTAGCCTAGTTCTGAAGGTTCTGTTGCAACAACTATGCTTTGCTTCTAATATAAATAGTCCCCCATTGATGAATAATTAGGTTACCCCAATTTTTTATTATTATAAGTAATATTGCTTTGGAAATCCTTGTTTATATGTTTTTGTGTCTATGTGAAAACATTCTGTGGGACAGAGTCCTGACAATATACCCTCTGGGCCAAAAGGCATGCACATTTTAAAGTGTGATAGTTGAGGAAAGAGGAAGCCTATCATATTGGTTATTTATTTACCCTGAATTATTTACCATGACCAAATCAAAGCACAATACATCTGGGTTCATTTGCAGGACTTGAGAAATGTCTGAGCCCTCAATCTCAGTTTATTCTTTTGTACCTTGATCTTCTCTTCTGTTGCACTCTTCAGAACTCCCCTGATCTGTCTCTAAGGAGGAACTAGCTAGTCCATATATTGCTCTGCCCCAATTTCATTAGCATTTGACTTGTCTTATAATGATATAATTAACATACAGAGAAGGTCGTGTTGTCCAGAAGATTGTGAATGGGACCAAAGTTCCATCTCACTGGGACCTCCTCAGGTCTTTTTGGTTGTTTGGACTCAACTCTCTTGGTTATGCTCATTCTTGTGGTCCTAAGAATATAAACTCATCTTCTCTGCCTTATTTTGTTTATCCAAGGGTCTCATCAGCCTATATTCTGTTTTTCTTATTTTTTAATTCAACTAATTTTACTTTTACTAGTCTTGCTGTCTTTTTATTAGTATAACATAGCCCTTTTGAACAATATTGAACACTCAATGTAAATGGCATTTGTTAAAGGTCATACAGTGTCTCATTTAGATGAGTGCCTTAACTGGATATGGAGAGCTGAAGTTTCTGAGTAGTCAAGTATCTTTGACGTGCTTCACTATAAATATAATAGGGATTCACATCTGAAGGTGCTATGACATGGAATAAACAGGTAATATTATAGAGAGAGTTGAAATCAGACTTAAAATGAACCCTTTTCTCTCTTAGGAATTACATGAGAGGTCCTCATTTGTAGGGACCTGACCTGGTGGTAATTTTCAGAAAAGACAGCATGGGAGCAGATAGTCTGTGCTTGCTGATAGAATTATATTCTACTTTCCTAGCAACTATTCTTTCTGCTTATACCTTAATACAATGTATGCCCCCATTGGGTCTTTAATAAATATTTCATATTACATTTTGTTCTTTGTCCCATAGGTGAGCTGATGGTATAAAGTCTAAATCAGATGTTTAGGAGAAATTCAGTTACAAGCCTCCTTTCATTTTTACATCTACTGTGCAACTTCCTCTGTCAAATATGTTCTTTTTCCTCCATTCTAACTCTCCCCTGCCTGTTCAAGTAATGACCTTTTTCACCCTCCACAAAGACAGAAATTAACTCCAAAGTCTTATCACTGGATTGAAATGAATTCCTGAAAGATGTTTGACCTCTTTGCAGATTCTTGCAAGTCTCTCCCTTGAAATTTTTCTCCCCTTGTGTTAGACAAGGGAGTCATAAGTACAGCTTATCCCTTTTGAAGGGGGTATCTTTGGCAAGCAGGTGCAGTGGGGCTGATGGAATTGAGGGGGCTCCCAGAAGTAGTATCTTCTGTTGTTGCCCAGTCTGTCACCACATAGAGTAAGGCTTGAAGGCATTTCAAGTCTGGAGTATTTCCCAGGTTTATTTCATCTCTGGTGGTCTCTTTTTTGGTAGGAGGATGCTCAAGGTTAGGTAAACACAACACAAAGGCAGGCTACCTGTGGACAATAAACAAGAAGGGTAAGTGATGGTTCTTGCACCTATTGATTAGAAGTGAGACATATAATCTGTTTCCTATTAAAATATGATGTCCTAGAAAAAGCATTTTTGGAAAATACAGATAAAGATGTTTCTATTTGATTTGAAATATCTACCTTCTACTCTCTTGGCCAACAAGCTGTAACTAGGTCAGATTAATTGACAAAGGCCAAAGTTGTGTATCATCTAGTGTCTAGTTGTCAGACATCACCTTTTTCACTGATTATTAAAACATTGTCATTGAGTCAGGACTTTAAAATTATTCCCATTTGATTGTCAAGAGTTCCCATTTTCCACAGAAATCAGAAAATGGCTTGGTAAAAGGCAAGATCACCATCAATCACTTTCTCATTGTGACAACACATTCTCACTAAAAAAAAAAGAACATTTGATGTTATAAGGATCTATGAATTTTCATAACTCTGCGTTGCAGTTTTCATATGTCCTAAAAGATGCATGGAAATTCCAATGGCAGAGGTTACCTCTTCCCATTGCTTTTTTAAAAAAATTCAATTTTCTATACTTTTATTGTTGCAATGTAAGCATATATCATAGTGAGATTCAAAGTGATACAAACATATATGCACAACATCACTTAGTTTATTTCCCTCCATACACCTACCCTCCCCCTTCTCCATATCCATTGCTTTGATGTAATCTGCAAGCAAACTTAGTGGAAACTGTTTTTTATAGACTCCATAGTCAAAAAAGGATGAGATCCCACTGTCCTGTGTTACTTGCTTACATGGAAGGAAGCCACAACAAATCTCTGACCACATAGTGAGTGACTCATGAGCTATACTAATCACAGTCACCACTCACTGTTAGTATCCAGCCCCCAAATCAGGCTGAATCAAAAAAGATTCTGCATATTTCTAATGACAGCCACCATGGAATTTCCTTTGAAGTCACTGCTGCTGTCTATTTATGAATAAATATATCTTAGCTGTGTTGCCTCTGGAAACTATTATTAAATGAGGAGGAGCTTGTCTAGAATGAATTCCTTTGTACAAGGGAACATGTTCAAATCACTGTGAAATAATTCCATTGGTAGTTTCATTGAAGCTAAAGTCTATCTAAATAGAGATGAGACGATTTCTCAGTTATGTTATGGAATTATTGATTTAACTATTTTATTGAAAGAAACAGGGGGGATTTAAAACATATGTGGATCTGGTTTATTTACTCATTTTTGGGTCATAGTCTATACTAGAATGAGATTGCTTTCCCAAGCCACATTCAAAAGTCTCCTTCGTCTTCCTGTAGCATGTCACTGAATGTACCACCATCCTAAATTTGGGACAATTGAGTTGCTCACTTGAAATTTTACTGATCCCAAGCTCTCTTGTTCCAGCTGAAGTCTAAGAATCCTCCTTAAATGGCTTAATCCACTGGGACCAGGAGTGAGTGATGAGCCCCCCCCCCCCAGCTCTCATGGTGTCTCTACATGGAACCCTGTGTATACAGGCTATACTCCAAGACTGGACACCGCTAGATATTAGTTCAAATTGGATCCAGGCTGAATTTCCCATACTCTTTCAAACTCTGAACATTGAACTTCTGTTCTTGGGGTCCAGGTAGAGAGCTGGTCAATTCTCCCAGTTCTAGCTTACTGCCTCATTTCCTTCTCTGCCAACCAGCTTCTATTTTTAACACACAACCACAGAATTATGACAGGCATGTGTTCGGAAAAGGAAGAAAGACAAATTTGAATATAAGATCTGAAACAACTAGGGAGGCAAATCTACTTCAATAATCTTCCAAATTAAATCTAATGATTTTAAATTTGATCTTCTGTTTAGGGTATTATACAGTATGATCTTTTGTTTATATTATTAATGGAGAGCTGATTGATTAAGGTCCCAGATGTATACAAAAGTGATTAAGTTATTAGCCACTGGATGTCACTCTTAAGCTATGCAGCTGTAGCTAGCTGCAGTAGAAATTTTCTATAGTGAATTGGAAGTAGAGAGGTAATATAGTCAGGGATGGAAGCCATTTGAACTGTTTGGATAGGAACATTTACAGTGTCCATAAACTATGGTAGAGTTTGCCCTTCAGTTCTTGTACATTTTCTCTAGACTCATTTCTCAATGGCATTTAAACAATATTAACCATCAAAGCAAATCACCCCACCACCATCCTAAGAGACACTCATTTATCCATTCAGTTCTCTATTAGTTACATGCCATATGAAGAGTATTGGACTAACAAACTATGAGGTTACAAGAAAAAGTGAGTTTAAATCATGCGTATATTTAAGTTACTAGAGTTCAACTATAGCAAAAGAAAGGTAAAGAAAACTGATGTAAATAGGACAAGGCTATGGTCTTTACTGTCCCCTCCAAAACTCATGTTGGAATTTAATTGCCATTGTAAAAATACGAAGACGTAGAACCTTCAGGAGGTGACTAGTCCATGGGAAAGCCACCCTCATGAGGATTACTGCATTATCAAGACAGTGGGCTGTTATGTGTATTTACAAATATACCACAATGAAACCCCCATTATTATTTTTTTTTGGTGCATTGCAAACATGTATCTTAATCAGGTACAAGCTGGTAGAGGCATACATGCACACAGCATTCATGTAGCTTGTTTTTATAATTATTATGCACCAATAAAAAAATTTTAAAGAAGAATGGGTTAGTTGGGTGTGGTGGTACATGTCTGTAATCCCAGTACTTGGGAGGCTGAGATAGGAGAATCACACGTTTGAGGATAGCCTTAGCAACATAGTGAGACTCTCAGCAACTGACCAGGATTGCGTTTCAAAATAAATACATAAATAAATAAATAAATAAATAAATAAATAAAATAAAAAGGACTGAGAGTGTAACTCAAAAGTACAGTGTTCCCGGGTTCAATCCCCAGTATCACAAAAAATATATATAAAAGAAGAGAACAGATTATCATGGGAATGGCTATGTTATCAAATTAACCTCTTTCTTACACGCTCTCACCACATGATGCCCTTTGCCAGCATGAGGGCCCTTGCTAGATGCTGGTGCCATGCTCTTGGACTTCCCGGCCTTCAGAATTGTGAGAAACAAGTTTTTTTTCCCTCAGTCTATGGTATTTTGTTATAGCAGCAGACAAGGCAAGGGACTCAGGAAGGAAATTCTACCTGCTCAACTCATTGAAATTTTTTTGCAGAGTAATTTTATCTATTATCTCAACCTGCAACTGCATTCCCAAACTTTTTTTTTTTTTTTTTTACTACTGGTTAGGTTCTTGATGCACTGGCAGGAATCTTAAAGGTGATAGGAGGACAAAGGAATATTCTTTGTGTTTTCAGTTCTAGTCTCTATTCCTCTAGAATTGGTACTCAAGCGGGACTCCAGGCTTACTCCAGCATTTGTAGCATCAGTTCTGTAGGCCACACCTTCTCTGAGAATTTGCCATCATAGTTAAAGTGGAATTCATGTGACGTCCTCTCCAGAGGCTCTGAACCACTGTGCCACCTTGGTGGTCTGAGCATAGGCTCTATGGAAACCCTCCTCCCAGAATTGTAGATTCTGCCAACACCAAGCCTTCTTTTAATTTCCCAGTTCTAAGAGTGGCAGCTTCTTCCCAAGTTACTAATATCAGCATTACCTGAGAAATCCTTCTGATTCTTTCAGTTTTTTAATCACTATATAATTGATCCACTGTATTAATTCATCTCTGCTTGAAATACTTAACATGAATTCTGTTTTCCTGATGGAATCCTGACTGCAGTAAGCATGAGATAAGAGATGTGAATGTTTCTCTTCCTACTTCAGAGTCAGATTTTGTGTAATTTTCATGATTGAAACACCTTGCAGACTGAATGGTATTCTAATGCCTATGTTCATACTTTTCAAACAATAGAGACCTAATGACAAGCTAATTGATAGTCCCCTCAAAACAGTAGAATATAAATCTTCAAACAAATAAAGGATCTAGTGATATACTTGCCCGTTCCAACACTGGAGAAAGCCTGGTCGTGTTGGACTTAATGAATGTTGGTCTCTACACCCCCCTTTTCTGAGAGATTTCCAAGGATGATTTGGCCAGAGCTAATTTTTGCCTTACATGTTGACTTTAAAAATTATACCTATGATGACATGGATCTCCATGGAATAGTTTTGCAAAGTTTTGCATTTGGAAACTTTCAATCTAGCAGAAGCACTAAGGCAAATACAGACAGTGAGATGGTACATGGCAATGTTTGATGGTAGAAATGGACCCAGGACAAACCCATGTGTCACCTGTTAGCAATCAGATGTCATGAAACAAGTTGGAAGAATAGGAGGACAGGGAATATGATCCCCAGGTTCTGTTAGGGATTTAATTCATACACTTTCTTCCTTTCATTTATTTGCTGCAAACTATTAATATTACTACAAATTGAATATCCCATATCTGAAATGTCTGGGACCAGAAGTATTTGAGATGTCAGAGTTGTTTATAGATTTAAGAATGTTTGCATGGAGTTTACTGATTGAGCATCACTAACTTGAAATATGAAATGTTCCAAAAACTTATGAGTGTTTTGTTTGCATTCAAGAAGTTTCAGATTTGAGAACATTTCATATTTTAGGTTTTTGGGGTTAGAAATGCTTAACCTGTATTTCAGTTTTAAAGACCTATTTAGAAGAAGG
>PVLC010005113.1:0-20302 GCA_004027655.1 Graphiurus murinus | reverse complement strand
GAAGCGGCTTTTGAAGAATATGGAGGGGATGTGGGAGGGGGATTAGCAGTCAACTCTACTTCAACTATTAAATCTTTTGGGATTCGGCACTTTTTCAAAATACGTTTGCCTAAAATCCTTCAGGGATTCACTTAAAAGAGAGCAGCTAGAGGGAAAAAGAAGAATTTGAAGCTGAAAAGCGAATATTTGTTGCCTTTTTTCTTCATGATTTGGGTTTATTTGAACAGTTTTTGTCCTGCCGAATTACTTAGCTTGAGGAATTTCCCCCCTGGCTTTGGATAGCGATGGGGGTGTAGAACAAATTTTCCCTGAAAATGCCCCTCCTAATACTTTGAACTATATCAAAGCCTGTTCCACGCATAATTCTGTGCATTTATTTTCTCTTTTTATGGCAACTCATTCCAGATGAACGTGACAACTTGATAGGTACTAATACAATGGAAGTAATAAACTTATTTAAAATGGGTTTTACTTTACCCTAAACTAAAATATCTATGTAACTATAGCTTGCTGAGTAGAATGCAAAGCTTTTTACAAATGAAGGATCTAATGAGATACTGATATGTTTTGAATATTGGTCCGTGAGATTGCTAGAAGAACTTGGCTGCCTTACAACATTACGTTATAGACAAACCTCAGAATGGAGCAGTACAATTCATATACACCTTAATGGGAACCTCCTGGCTCTGACTCACAGCAAGAAATGAAGCCAAAGCCTTAGTCTGTAGTACTTGCTCAAGTTCCTAGATTTAAATCTGGAGTCCTATTAGCTTTGTATTTATTTTCTGAAATGAATGATAAAATGGTGGCCAGGAGTCCAGGTATAGTTGGGGGATGTTTCATCTTTCAAAAGAGATCAATGTCAGATATTTTCAAATGGTAAGTCAAAAAAGGACTTTATCTTCAGACAGAAAAGGCATGAGTATGAGCCCACAGAGAGATAGCCAGTGGAGTAAATTCTTCTATTTAGAAGTCATCTAACCAGGATATGTGAAGGCAAAAGCTACCTTCCAAAAACAAACAGATAAAGTAAAAGATTAGTTAATGAATTTAAATCTTGTAATACTTTTAGATCATAAAAATATCTAAAGATTCAAAACTTGCAGGCAATTAAAATGTAAGACCAGCTGCTTTTTGGAATAGACAAGTGGTTGATGGCTAGGCATTTTGCTATCTTAAAATATGAAACTAGAGCCAAGTGTGGTGATTCACACCTATAATCTCAGCACTTGGGAGGCTGAAACAAGAAGACTGCAGGTTTGAGGCCAGCCTCAGTAATTTAGTGAGGCCCTCAGCAACTTAGTAACATCTCATTTCCAAATAAAAAATAAAATAGAGCTGGAATGTAGCTCAGAGATAGAATGCCACTGGGTTCAATCCCCAGGAACACACACACACACAAACACACACACACACACACACACACACACTAGTGTATGTGTGTGTATATATATATATGTGCATATATATATATCTCAAACTGGAAAAAATCTATAATGTTAGGCATATCTATGTTACCTGATTAAATTGCTTTAGGATAATTAAATTAATATGTTTTTCTATCTGTGCAACTGATTGTGCTGAAGGTAATTTGATCCACAGTGATGCAGCAAAACTGTTTCTGAGCCGAGCCTCCATGGCTGGTGCAACGATGGTTATTTTAGTTGTGAAAACACAGTCTCAGTCTCCATGACCTAAGCAATACAGGTGGTTGGGGCAATTCTCCAAGTACTCTAATTCAGAGAAAACATTGGCTTTCTGGAAATTACCTGGGTCATTTTACATGTGTTTTGCTTGAACTAGTTCAATAATTTTTCCAATCCATGATTTTGCTTTTGCCAGAGAGACACCACCTACAAGGTCTGGACACAAAACATAAACTAGAGATGGAGGATTTTTTTTTTTTTTTTTTGATTTAAGGCTTAAGTAGGCTTTTTTTCCTGAGCTGGCAGGTGCAGTCTCACCTAAATGTAGAAAAAAAATGTTGTTGCTCTAGGCCCATATTGTATTAATTGTTCAGTGGAGTAAAGCAGTGGAGCTCTGCAGCTCCACTAAGGCAGAGGCCAGAATACCACTACATGAGCTTTGCAATCAGACCTATTTACAGGATCTTCCACAACAGTGGTTTTCAAAATGTTGGCTAATGATTATCTCCAATAGTCAGGATTCCATTACCTTTGGAAAAAGTCAATTTTATAAAGAAGGGTGTTTATATGACTATAGTAGAAATTTCAAACCTAATTGTCAAGAAAAAATGGCTAAATTAAATGTTCGAGTGTAAGTAATATGGAGTGGTGGGGACTATGGTAAATTGGAACATTCGTGCCTCATCCGAAGGTGACATTCATTTCTTACCTTCGACCAATCAATACTATGCAAATACCATCTCAGTATTACTGGGTTTTCCATTTCTCAACAAAAGTCAGAAATCTAGAGCTTTATGTAAGTTTTCCCACTCTTTAAATGTTGGCAACCTCTTGGAGTTTGACAAAGCCAATTAATAAAACCCCGTCTCTTCTCCTCTTGCATTCATTATCAACTGAAAAATGACACAGGAGTAAGACAGATGGAGATCAAGATGTCAACATTATTACTGAGCAAGCTGATTGGAGAACAAGGCTAGGATCTGCAGCCAAATGTATTTTCTAATTACCATTCTCAGAAGAAATCACAGATATGCAGAATTGCCTCAAAAAGGGAGAAAGAGTGAAAAAGAGAGCTATCATGGTACACTCAGATTTTTTAATAGAATAACATTACCCAATTATGAAATGAGAACAGGCAAATGTCAGAACTAACCATCTTCCCCTTGAGGAGGGAGAGCAGAATGGAAATCTCCCTGATGCCACCTCTACCACATACATATGAAAGTATAAAGGCGAAAGCCAGGGGGATGGAAGTTCTACTCTAATAGTAATTAGTTCATTTATAAAAATGCTGTGCAGGCAAACACATCAAGATTCAGCCCAAAGATACCCAATTTGCAACCTCTGGTTTATAGTCACTCTTTTTAAATTTGTTGGTTAGTTGCAATTTTTTTTTTTTAGTCCTAAATTGTTGTTAGGACTTAAAACATTGCAGTAATACTGTGGTAAGCATAAATGCTAAGAAATGAAAATTTCTTCACTTTTATGGAAATTCAGCACATCATTTAAACTACTTTTCAATGGCTTTGTATAATAGTTGAAAATTTGCATCTTCCTCCATAGGACAAGCTTTCCTGACAACAGATGTTGGAAAACAGATTTCAGTTGTTGATACTCAACCCCATATGTGTTATTTACCTGATCCCATAAAGAAAGCCAGGATGCCCTGTTCACAGCCCCAGTTCTGATTCTTTCCCACAAAGGCTTCAGTTTCACATCTGCTCAGACTGTTACCTTCCAGTTTCTTTTTCTCTTGCATTCCCCTTCTATTTTAACATCTGCAGTTGTTTACCTGGGGACGATTTTGATGCCCATGTGATTCTGGCTCCTCCCCCCTGCCCACTTCCAGCCATCCCATCCTCTCTTGAGATGTGCTGAATAAACACTAACCAAGTCCGACAGTAGAGACCCCCAACTCCCACTGCAGTCCTCCCATTCAGCTCACTCTAGACCCTTGAGCAGGAAATGGCATTCGTAGTTTTTCAATTCGTGGTGGTTCTGGAAATGCTTATTATCAAACGGTTTGCGATGAGGGCACCCTTGGTGGAAGCAATGATATTTGTCATAGCAAAGCAGGTCCTGTACTGACGACTGGGCACTGTAAATGGGTTTCTTATTCAGAAGAGAGAGTAAACAAAGTCATTGTGATGGAAGCATCTCAAGATTCCTCCCTTCCCAATGTGACTGAATCTGAAGAAGACTTAAAAGCTAGCTTCCACTTTCAAAAAACTCCTCCTAGAACCATACTTGATTAAACACATGTTTTAAATTTCATTGTAGTGGTCTGGTACATTTTTGATGTGCAGCCCTCACTTGCTGTTCTTTTTGTTTTTTGTCTATTTGAAAGCTTTTTTTTTTTTTTTTTTTTTAAAGCAAATGATACCCGCATATAAAAATGACGACCTTTCTCTTGCATACTATCCCTGGAATGTCCTCATCTCAGAGCTTTCTTCCAGCAACATTCAAAGGAGCACTAGAGGGTCATGGTGCTTTAAAGAGGGTGCTAAACAGGATGCTAGAATTTATGTTTGATATTGTCCTTTTTTTGTTCCAAGATGACCCTATCGAATAGATTTACTATATGTGTGTAGGAGCAGTAGGAAAAGTATCTCAGCCCAGGTTTCCTCGGTATTCTCTGCTGTGGGCCTTTAACAACTGCTGCCCATACCAGCACAAGCCAGCAGGAAAGTTAATTTCCACCAAGCCAGGCAGAAGGCCACTAGGCTATCCCCGCCCCCTACCAGCCAGGGCTCTGCAGGGTGAGACATGAAGTTGTGGGCAGACATGCTTCACCCATCCCAACTCCCCACATAGCTTCCATTCTTTGAGTACCTGCCATGATCTTGGAACTGCTAAATGTGTCTCATATGCTATGTCTTTTAATTTAATCCTTGCTATATTCAAGGAATAGGGAAGCTCAGGCTCAGAGACATTAAAGACATCTTCGAAGTCACACAGCTGCTCAGCCACAGAGCTAGGGTTTTACTCCAGGCATCCCACCCAATGCCTGTCAAATCCTACCCACTGGCCTATTCCTGCAATGTTGTTTTCACGTAAGCATTCTGTCCAGCATTCTAGTTCCCCATTTGGCTGGGAACCATGACATCCTGACTGGATTTTGGTTTCGTTTATTTATTTTTTGTAGCACTGGAGATGGAACTCACATGTGCTAGGTAAGTTTTTCACCACTTTGCTACACCCTCAGCCTCTGCCGAGATTTCAATAAATCCTTTCCAGGTGGGTTCAGAGCTGCCAGCACTGTGGTGGGCTCTGTGTGTGTGTGTGTGTGTGTGTGTGTGTGTGTGTGTGTGTGTGTGTGTGTGTGTTATGGTACTGATTGAACCCAGGGGCATTCTCCCCAGCCCCTTTTAATTTCTGTTTTCTTGAAACAGGGTCTCAGTACATTGTTGAGGCTGCCCTCAAACCTGTGATCCTCCTGTCTCTACCTTCCAAGGACTGGCATTACAGGTGAGTGCCACCTGCCCGACTGTACCGTTGGTGAGGGACAATCTTAGTTTTATAGGGTTGTCATAATAAGATACAACAGAGCAGGTGACTTAAGCAACAGGGAAGTATTTTGTCACCGCTCTAGAGGCTGGGAGTCCAATATTAAGATCAGCGAGTTTGGTTTCTCCTGAGGTCTCTCTCATGGGTTCAAGGGTGGTCAACTTCCCATTGTGACCTCTAGTGACTTTTTCTTTGTGGGCACACATCCCTCCCTGATGGCTTCCCATGTGTCCTAATCTCCTCTTCTTACAAGGACTCAAATTCATTTGAACTTGGTTACCTCTTTAAAGGTCTAATATCCAAATGCAGTAATAGTCTGAGGTATGAGGGTCAAGGCTTCAATATGTAAATGTTGGAGGAAGGACACCAATTAACCCATAAGAGACTGGCAACTTTCTGCCAGTGAATTTATTACTCAAGTCCCTAGTAATATGTCTGACTATTACTCCTGGCCGTGCTAAAATGTATATGTTTCCTGAGCTATAAAAGTGGCTTCCTTAGAAGGTGAATCTAGCTAGAAATTTGGGCTGGGGATGTAGCTTAATGGTAGAATGATTGCTTAGCAGGCACAAAGCTCTGGGTTCAATTCCCAGCGCCACTAACAACCCCTTCCCCCCAATAAAACACCCTCAAGCCCGAGTCTTTATGTCCCATGCTCTGACATTCACCTGGCTATGGTCTGAATGTCTACATCTCCCACAATTCACATGTTGGAACCTAATGCCTGATGGAATAGTATCGGGAGGTGGAGCCTGTGGAATGTGATTAAATCATAAGGGCTCCAGCCTCATGAACAGGATGAGGGCCCTCATATGGAGTTTGAGTGAGCTCTCTTGCCTCTTTTATCATTTGATGACAGATAGAATGCACCATCTGTGAGGAACGAATGGGTCCTCACCAGACATCAAGTCTGCACTGTCTTCATCCTGGATTCCCTAGCCTCCAGAACTGAAAGCAGTAAATTTCTAGTATCATAAATTAGCCGGTATAAGGTATTTTGGTATAGCAGCATGAGCAGATTAAGACACACCATGTCCCCACTGGTGCTCCCAAAGAAAGACCTCAAAACACCTGCCTTTGTGTCCATGAGTAAATTGACCAATGCTCAAGGCCATGCTGACATTCTATTAATGAGAAATTTGTTCCATGCACTCTGGATGTATCGCAGATTAAAATATATATCTTTATTTCAGGCTCTTCATTTTTACCTCAGGGCCACATTTTAATCTTTATAGCATTAAGGTGATTTCTCAGGCAGATAACTTCCTAGATGATGAACGCTTAAGAGTATCTTTCTGAAGGGTCCTAGAAGTAGAACATAGCAGTTAGGCACACAGGTGCTAATACTAGATAGCCTGGGTTGTTATTCAAGTGCCATTCTATTCCTGAAAAATCCCAGGTAGTTTTCTTAACCTCTTCATGTTGCATTTTACTCATCTATAAGATAAAAATAATACTAATAATAACACCTGCCTGATGGATTTTCTATTAGGATTAAAGGAGTTAAGGCATATAGTGTAGTTAAAATTGTGCCTGGCATTTAGCATTCAATGAGTTCTAGCTCTGATTTTTATTGTTATAGTCTATAGAATTATTGTCTTTACTTTTCTTTACTACAAGTTCATCTTGGAAAATTTTTATGAAATGTACATTTATGTCATATAGTTGTCTATGAAAGATAAAAACTCAACCCAAATTGACTTAAATATGGTAAGGAATTTATGGGCTCTTATAAATCAGGCAATCCAGGGACATAATAGCTTCAGATACAATTTGATACCGAGCCCAAACAATGTTACCAGAATTCAGTTTTTCTCTATTTTTCTCAGTTCTATTGCCTTGTTGTGTCTTCTCCATTCTTGCTCTCCCCTCTCATGGTTGAAAGACAACTGTCATCAGCTCTTGGAACTGTGTGATTCCAGGTTAAAATCCAATGAAAAAGAGTGAGTATCTTTATCCTAGCATCTCTAGTAAAAAAAACCCAATCAACCAACCAACCAAACAAAAAATACCTAAAGCCCACTCTGATTGGACTAGGTTAGTCCATGAGCTTTATTTAATTACTGATGCCATGTGGGTCAGAACTTTGGTTGGCCAGGTCTGGGTCAACCCCAGGAGTGAGGGGAAAAGACAATTTCACTGGACACACATGAATTGGAAGTGGAAGAAATCCGGTGTAACTGTCAGAACAAGAGTTAAAAGATCCTAGATAGTAAAATAATAGATGTTCACAACATGAATACCTTTTAAATATACCTGTGGGGCTTTTGGGCTATTACTGTGGGGACTCAAGCATGTATTAGGGTACAGTACTTATATGTGACCAAACCCATAAGCTGGTTATGAATTATGTCTAGCCTTATATCAATGAAAACACGAATGCAATTGTGATAGTGAGTCTCCTAAATGAGTGCAAGAGGCATATATTAACACACAATGCTGGGCTATGAAAGACATTTACATTTAGTTTCTGGGAATGAGAAAAGCTAATTGGCTCTTCTTGATACTAGTCCCTTCCCTCTAGGTGCAAAAGAATTGCACAGGGTTAAAAGACTCATCTCTTCTCCTTCCAGGACCAGACCTGGTCCTGATATACTGGGAAAAGGTCCAACCGTCTGTCTTTGGATGCTTCTTCATTAGATACTAAGAGTTCCCAGTTCAGTTTTAGGTACTAAAAGCTTTGCAGAGATAAGCAGTCAAATGATCTGGGCTTGATTGAGACGGGATAGCCTTTCCCTTTGCTTCTAGTTCATTCAAACCCGCCTCATTGGCTATAGGAGCTCTCTATGGATCCTAGCCCAGCTCACTTGAATTCCTCTTTGGCATTTGGGGTCAAAGCCCCTGTACTTTGCCTCCTTTATTTAACATTTCCCTTGGAGACATTATTAAAGAAGTGGTTGCATACTTGAGGCAAGAATTGAGGTAGTTTTGAGGCTCCTGGCTAAAATTCCACCATAACCTCTTCATATCACCACTTAATTGTACCTAATTATATACTCCAAACACAACTTTTGAGAACATTTGGCTGTAATAGCATTGTCTAAGTCTCAGAATTAAAGGTCCAAAGAACAAATACAGAGGAACTCAAAAATACATTATACTGCACATGCACTCAAAGAATATAGATCAGTAGTCAGAACTGGGCTGTGAAAACTCCTTTTTGAGAACAAAAGACTCTGGCTTAGAGAACCACACTTTAAAAACACAACTTAATGGAATCCACTGTTTACTAATATGATTTCCATGGGAGGAATCTGGCCCTAGCTCAAAAAAAAATTTTAATAGAAACTAACCTAAGGGGAGTTGTTTTCTTAACCCACAGCCTAAAAACCATTTTTGTGAAGTACAACACTATAGTATGAGTGTTGTGCATTCCCTCATTAGAGAAAGAGTGGAAAATACCAAATTTTGTTAAATGAAGCAAAGAAAAAAAAATTAGTCTTTCATTTGTAGAAGAGAAAATAACACCCCCAGAGACCCCAATGCCCACTCCACATTACTAGGCAATCTCTAATTGAGCCCTCTTTCAAAAATTCAACTTCACAAGTTATGGCTTAGAAATTTCCTCTAATTTAAAACACTCAACAGTTTAGCATCTGAGCATATCGCCTTCTGAGGGGGAAGACTAATGATCAGAAAGACCTGTGAGATAGAAAGATATTATCTTCTCTCATGTGAATTCAATGATTTAAGAAAGACTGATATGCCATTTTTTTTCTTATTTTAATGACCTTTCCCACATGCAGTCCCACTAATTCCCATAATAACACTTTGTTTACATAGATAATTTTCTCTCCAGCAGGAGCTCTTACATGCTTTAATAACCTTTTCTCATAAATCAACTCAGTGTGCTGTGAAGTTTGGTGGGATCCAGAGTTAGGAGCAGTTCTTTAAATCTGCCAGTTGAGACTCTGCTCCATTGTCTCCTCCTGGTCATTTAAGTGGACTGATGTTAGCACAGGGACCTGGGAGCATGGCTTGACTGGGCAGAATGGTCATTCAATGGTGGTCCAGCGCCAACTTTAAACTGTGTGAGAAACAGAGTATCAGAGAAGGTCCCCTACAAAGAAGCCAGATTCTGAATTTGTATTTAGATTGAGAAAAATTTGGATCAGATATTCTTGGGTAGGCCTTTGGTTATATCTTAGGAATGCCATACTTTTTATTTATCTAAACCTCCATTCAGAAATTAAAGTATCTCCACTGGGTGATTCTGGTAAAGTACATGGTTTTTGTTTTGTTGTGATCACACAAGATAGAAGCCCAGCTAAATTTGGCATAGACACAAAATAAAAATTAATGGATAGTGTTACTAGAATATCCAAAGAGAAGCTCCAGGTACAGTCTAATCTAGGAGATCAAATGCTATCTTGAACCTCTTTTTCCTCTCGTCTCTTGTCTTTGGTTCCCATTAGATGTTTTTAGCTAGACTTTAAGATATAGGGAGAAAGATGACAGCTGACAACCCCCGACCTCATCTTAATAACTTAGGATCCAAAGGAAGAGACAGAGACGAACCTCCTTTTTTTGGCATGTCTGTATCAAACTTTGAGGAGTTTTATGATTCTGTGATTGATAATCCAAACATAGCCATGTGAACTACTTAGGTTTCCCAAAAACATTGGAGGAAAGGAAATAAAAAAGACCTGCTGGACTAACCCTCTCTGTCAGCTCTGTACTCCTCTTTTCTGTAAACTGCTCAACCCCAACACACACGGGTTGTGCTATAAGCCTGGCTAAAATATTTTGAAAGGAAACCTCATATTATAAAAAATAAGTTAATAGAATACAACCATCAAATTATAGTTGTGTAGGGTCTTGTCCTAACACCAGACAATTGTCCAGTTCTACTTACCATATTTATTTCATCATATTTATTTCATCTAACAAAAATAGGTGACAGGTATTGTTTTAAGTATTTTAGGAATATTAAGTAATTTAACCTTTATAACAATCCTCTGAGGGACATGCCATTGTAATTCACATTTTAAAATCTAGAAAACTGAGGCTTAGGGGTGGGGGGAAAGGCACTTGCACACACATAGTAGCACTCAGAGCCAGGATTTGAATCCAGAAAGTGTGGGAAATTTCCTTTGAAAATAACATATATATCAACTGTATTATCACCTGCTCATTAGAGCTTGTGCTATTGAGGCTACTTCATTGATGTCTTCTGTGTCCCCTGCTTCAACTGTACTTTTAGAGTTAGCAGCACAGGTCCTATGCTCCCCAGTACTTATGCTCCATCTCCTCACATAGCACATGTCGCAGGGCTAGTATTGTTCTTGAAGCAGCCAGACTGCAGAGATACTTTGCAGAGAATCTGATACACAGTGAACTCTCAATTTAGGTTCATTTCTTCCAGTCATACCCTATATATTTTTTTATCCTGGATATCTACTTGGATATTTATTTATCCTTTTATTCACCTTTAGTCTTGAAAAATGAATAGATCATTGTATTCCATTTGAAAAAGAGCCAACATCCTGAGCATTGAGCAGAGTCAGGAGTGGTTGTGTATTCTCACAGAAATAGAAATGCCTTTCCTCTCCAAATCTTTTATATCACTGGCCACTTACTCAGACAAATAATCCAGAGAACTAAGTCTCATTCTAGCCCTGGGGTCCTCCCAGCCTCCAACCCTGCCACAAAAAATGAAATCATTTGTACTAGATTGAAAGTATCCTACCTAAATTCACATCCACCCAGAGTTTCAGAATTTGACTTTGGAAATAGAGTCTTTGTAAATGCTTATTAGTTAAAATAAGTTTCTACTGGTTTAGAGTGGTGAGCTATTACTGGCTTCTATGCGGAGCCCACAGGAAGACAGGCAGGGAATAGAATGATGAAGCTACAAGCCAAGAATTGCCAAGGATTGCTGTCAACCATCAGAAGCTAGAAAAGGCAAGGAAGGATTCTTCCCTGGAGTCTCTCAAGGAAACATGGCCCTGGCAACATCTTGATTTCAGACTTCTAGGCTCAAGAGCTGCAAGAGTATAATTCCTGCTATTTTAAGCCACACCATCTGTGGTCATTTGTATGGCATCCCCAGGAAGCTAAAATACCCTTTCAGCTGGTTATTATCTCAAAGCTTCAAGTACCCTCTTCTATGTTCTGCTCTGTGTTGCTGTGGCTACTACCCCAGGACCACATTTCGGCTTCACAACAGCTCCCTCTGTGGCTTTGCCAACAAAGGCACGAGAAGCAAGCTGCAGAGTGGGGCAGAGCAGTGGGACATGCTTCTTCCTGTCTATGTCAGCACAGTGTTGCTGCTGCACCCTACCATCAACAGCTGGTTCCAATAGTAGCAATTGGTAATGTTTGCCATCCTGGCAGAGGGCTGCCTGCAGCAGCTCCAGATGTCCTACGGAGGGGCAAGGATATGTAGTGAGGAAAAGTGAGATGCTTCCTCTTGCACACATTTCACTAGGGAGCTAAATCTTCACAGAATTCCACAAGAGGTCCCACTCAGGTTTTATGGATCCACACTCCCCCTGGGAGAGGTGTCAAAAGTGAGCACCTGGCATGTTTAGTCTATATCAAGGGTGGTCATTACTCACTTCCTTCTTCTGCCAAGCCCTTCTCCAATCTGAACCTCAGTTTCTTCCTTTAAGTAAGGATATAAATGTTCATGTAAGGATTTTGCAAGAACTAAATGAGATAGGTAGATATAAGGTCACTGGCATAATCTGTGGTACTTAGTGCACATGCAAAAAAAAAAAAAAAAAAAAAAGCAGCTCAGGGTTGCCCATTCTGCATGACCAGGAATTTTCTCTGAGTTGGCTGGGGTGTGTCTGGGAAGTTGGAGCTCACAACTCTTGCTCTAGCTCAAAGATGTTCCATGTACATGGCACCGTGTCTTTTTCATAATATTGTCACCTTTAGTATATCCCTCAATGAGAAAACCTGTAAGGAAGCTATTATCACCCTCTTCCCAGTGTGGAAATTGAAACAGCAAGAAGAGAAAGGTTGGAATCCCTGCCTCCAACTGTTGATCAAAATGGGGTTTCTGAAGTCCAGAGCTGCAGGGTCCATTCTTCCTTTGAGGATGCATTGATGCATCCACAGAGATGTTGCCAGGAATAGTGGAAACATTGTCCTGTGTCAGCAGGATGTCCTGCTCAAGGCTCAACCAGTGATTTTTTCCAGTGGATTCCTGGGAGAAATATTTCTGCACACAGCTTCAGATGTGTTCATCTCTAGTTGGAAAACATCATTATTTCTATCTTTGCATTTTGACTCTGATATCCAGCTTCTCAGCCTTGTTCAGCCACACAAAGGACTCAGTTTGAATCCCTTCTACTTACACTTAACTCCTGGGCACATTGGCAGCATCAAGGAGAACATGAGGCGGTAGGATCTGTGGCAATGCATTGTAGATAATGCAGGGATAGAGGAGATGCTATGTCTCAGGGCAGCCTCTGGGACAGAAGGATTTCTCAGCTTGTTTCCAGGGCCATCTGGACATCATGCTATAGCCTTACAGCTTGTTGGGAGAATTTCTCATCTGAAGACTCAGCCTTCTCCTTTCTGGTATTTTTGGCCTATGTGTGATGCATATATCCCTTCTGGCCTAGCATGTTAGGCACACAAACTTCTTTATCATGGTGTATCAAGATGCAAAAATATTCAAATAGATTATGTGAGAGGTAAACTACTGATGTGTCTTAACTTCAAAACATTCTTCTGAATTTTCTAGGAGTTCCCTAGGACATTAGCTTCTTTACCCTGCCTTTCCCATGATACTCTAGCCTCACCTTTGGGGAAACATTTTTTCCCTTTAAACCAGGAAGACTGTGTTACTATAACACCTAATACCCCAAGGAAGGTGTTAGGTTCACACCTTGAAGAACAGTTTAGATGTAATTTGGTGTGTGTGTGTGTGTGTGTGTGTGTGTGTGTGTGTGTGTGTGTGTGTATGAATGTGGAGTGCATGCTCACACATAAAGCTATGGTGCTTTGGAAGGTAGACAGTAAAATGTCACATACATCACTAGGACAATGACAATTTCTCATTCCCTTGCATCCTCTGTAGAAAAGGTTGAAGCCCTCAGAGTTACTGGAAGCATTCTCTTACTGTTTTTTTTTTTTTGTGCAGTCCACTACCATTACTCTGTGGCTAGTACTTAAAAGGTCCCTGTTAAGTCTCTAGACTATACTTGGAAAGAGATGGAGAGGGTGGAAGACAGAAGGAGCCCAAGTTTGAGGAAAGCTTCCCCTTGGGTCTGCAGGAAGCTTGTTGTCTTCTTGGAGCCCAGCCAGCATCTGCAGAAACTGCCTGTAGTGTTATCAGGAAGGAAACTCTTGACAAGTGCGGATCACTAGTCTCCAGTGCCACTGGAATTTTTCTTGAACACACCTGGTAGGGTTGTCAGATGGACTTGCAAGGGCCCCCTTTCCCTTGATGAAAATATAAACAATGTCTCTTGAGGAGCCAAATAAAGAAGGGCTCTCAAAACATCCTGAGCAATATCGGAGACAAAACAACAAATAAAAGCAAAGCATTTCCTCTTCAGAAAATTGTACTCAAAAACTGTTCTCAAAGAACAGGAAATAGCTCCTTAGGAACAGAGATTTTACTCAGGATTGGTCCTGGCCCCAACCTTGAAATTCTTCCAGAGATCACAGGCAGGCTGCTTAACCTCTTGGGAGCTAAGTGTCCTCTTTTGTGGAGTTCAGGACGAAAGGAAGAGATGTATTGCAGTGAGTGTGGGGCAAGCTGGTGTGGAGCTCCTGGAATGTCCACTACCAGCGAGCTGAGTTTTGTTCTGCAAGTTGGAGGATCTTTTCTACTCTAACACTTGATGCATTTGCACATTTCTTATCTCTGTGCTGCACTTTGAACACAGAATTATTGTTCCAAGGAGGCGGTGGATTTTGGAATTCTCGGCTTATATGGCTCATTTGCAAACAGTCTGAAAAGAATTATTCTTTTTACAAAAAATGTTCTTGTTTTGGTTTTTTTTTTTATTGGAGAAAAAAGCAAAACCTCAAACTCTCAGTCCTTCTTCCAAGGAAGAGACCTTTTGAGGTTGAATATGAAGTCAAAATTTTCTTAATCAGCTACAAGTGCCAAAAATTAATCTAATAATTTCTCAGACTCAACAAAATGCACTGGAGACAAGCCTGGCTGCCCTCTGGGTAGTGGGAGCATCCATAGGATGGAGGTGCTCACAGGTCTGAAATCTACAAGCTCTGCATTTCCCCATCTGCCTTCACAGTCCCCTCTCCTGCCTCCTCCACACTCTGACAAATGAATTCAAAGGTCTTGTTACTACTACTCTGCAGTGACATCAGCCAGGTTTATTTCCAAGAGCTAGAAGTTAGCATTTTGAAAATGTTTTGCCTAAAGACAAAATAATCATAAGTGCCATACTCCAGCCGAGTACTAGTACAAACTGCATTACTATTAATAGATGACATCACTTTCCCCCAAGTCTTCCTAATGCAAATAATATGTTACCTAGTTCAAGACCAATTCACTTAGACATAGAATGTAGGGATAATCCCCAAGATTCTAAACACTTTGCTTCCAGGATTTGCTATTATGAGCAATGCCACAGCGCGTATTCTTGCACCAGGTTCTGGTGCATGTGTATAAGAGTTGGTCTGGTGTGTGGGCCTAGCATTAGAGTGTGCTAGTCCACTTTCTGTCACTATAACAAATACCTGAGATAATCAACTTCTAAAGAGGGGAGGTTTATTTTGGTTCACAGTTTTGAAGGTTTCAGTCTATGGTCAGTTGGCCTCCTTGTTTTGGACCTGTGGTAAAACAGTATCTTATGGTGGGGAGCATGTGGTAAAGCAAAGCTGCTCACCTCTTGGCCAAGAAGGAAAGAGGAGGAACAAGAAGAGACTGGGGTCCCATTATATCCTTCAAGAGCACGTGCTCAGTAACCCAAAGACCTCCACTAGGCCTCACCTCTTAATGAGGATAGCACTATTCTGGGAGCCACCATTATAAAACATACCTTTGGGGGACATTTAAGATCCATAGTAGAGGGGAATGTCTGGGAGGTAGTAATTGTACTTATTACAAAAATAAGTGTTCCATTGTTTCTCAAAGTGCTTATGCTAATTTACATTATTAACAACAGTACAGGTTATTCTAAAGTCATACTCATGCTTGGGGCTTATTAATCTTAACTAACATAAAAACAGATATGTAGACCAATAGAATAGAATAGAAGACACAGAGACAAACCTACACAGATACAGTCATCTCATCCTTGATGAAACTGCCAAAAACATACATGAGAGAAAGGCAGTCTCTTAAACAAGTGTTGATAGAAGCCCAGTGCATAATGGCACATGCTTGTAATCCCAGTATTTGGGAGGCTGAGACAAGAGGATTGCAGGTTCATGGCTAACCTCAGCTACTTAGTGAGGTCCTCTGAAACTGAGTGAGACCATGTTTCAAAATAAAGAATAAAAAATAGGGCTGGGGGTATAGCTCAGAGGTAAATTGCCCCTGGGTTCAATCCTCAGTACCACAAAAGCAAAACAAAACAAAAACAAACAAACAAACAAACAAACAAACAAAAAAACAAGTATTGATGGGAAAAATGGATATCTGTATATAGAAGAATGAAACTAGATTTCTATCTCTTACCCTCTACCAAAGTCAACTCAAAATAGCTAAATGACATAACTATAAGACCAGAAATTTTACAACTGGCAGAAGAAAAAAAATAGGGAAAGCACTTCAACATACAGACATAGGCATATAAAAACACTGTAGCACAGGAAATAAGAGAAAAATTTTTTTTAAAAAATAGAATGGCATCAAATTGGAAAGCTCCTTCACAACCAAGGAGCAACAGAGTGGAGAGACAACCAACAGAATGGGAAAAAAAATATTTGCCAGTTATTCCTTTGACAGAGGACTAATGTCCAGAATATATAAAGAACTCAACACTAAAAGACAAATATCCCAGCCAGATGCATTGGCATATGCCTGTAATTTTAATACTTGGGAGGCTGAGACAAGAGGATCACAGGTTCAAGGGCAGCCTCAGCAACTTAGCGAGACCCTAATTTCATATTCTTAAAACATAAAATTAAAAAGGGATTGGAGGGTGTAGCATTGGAGGGTGTACTCAGAGGTAGAATGCTTTTGAGTTCAATCCCTAGTACCAAAAAAGAAAAAAAAAAGCCAAAGCCAAAACAAAAACCCAAATAATCCAATAAGTAAACTAAAAAAGTGAACTGAACAGATACTGCACAAAAAAAGAAGTACAAGGCCAACAATTATATCATCTTTATCTATCAGGAAAATGTAAATTAAAACTACAGAGACTTCATCATATTCCAGTTAGAATGGCAAGCATCAAGAATACAAATAACAATACATGCTGGTGAGGAAGCAGGGTCTGGGAGAAACCTATGCATTGTTGGTAGGAAAGTAAATGAGTACAGTTACAATGAAAATCAGAATGGAGGTTCCCTAAAATGCTAAAAATTGGATTATCATATAACCCTAGCTATACCACTCCTTGATATTTACGCAAAAGAACTAAAGCCAGCATATTTTAGAGACACATGCACACTCCTTCTTATTGCAGCACAATTTACAATAGCTAAGTTATGGAATCAGCTTAGGCATCCATCCAATAACATATGAATGGTTAAGGAAAATTTGGTATATATACATAAAGGAGTTTTATTAAAACATAAGGAAGAATGAAATTATATCATTTGCAGGAAAATGGATGAAATTAGAGACCATAATTTGGAGCAAAGTAAGTGAGACTCAGAAGGGTATTGTATGATTTCTTTCATATGTAAAAGCTAGAAAGAAAAAAACAAGGAGAAAAGAGACTCCATGATATTAGTAAGAGAATCAGTAGAGTAGAAGGAAGGATGGGGGAGTGAAATTGATCAAATTATGTGTTTACATATGCATGAATACGACACAATGAAACCTGCCATTCTGTATAATGTGCACTTGTAAGAATTATAAAAAATAAATAAAATTAAAAAAGACATTTCCTCTGATTGGAGTTGGTATCCAGGAAATGACCCAGAGGTTTAACTTAATTAACTTAATGCAACAAAAGAAAATTGCAGTAGCAGAGAATGAAGGAACAGAGGCATGGCACTGACTGGATGTGTGAGGAGCTCAAGTCGGATAGGACATGGCCATTAGCACTTTTGAATTTGTGTCTTAACACTATCAGTTATTAACAATGGGATTTGGGGAAGGGGATTTCACTCCCCTGGATTCCATTTGCTCTCTCTGTAAAGTGAGGAAAGTAAAGATCATGCATTCCTTAAAATTGTTGTGAAGATTCAATGGGAAGATGCAAGTGAAGTTTTCACTCTAGAACTAGTGCCATTACATATTTATTGTTTGCTTCACAAAAAGAGTTTCAGACACACTAGAATTTGTCCTAATACATGCATTGAATTCCAGTCCTGGAACAAGGGTGGTGGGCATGAGTCTAAACTGGCCACCACTCTTATGCTGTGGTAATGATCAGCAGCTGTGGTGTGAGCAACACCACAGAGACAAGAAACTCAGATCCAACTGCATTTCACCCCACTGCTGGATTTCCTTGAATTTTTACCTGGATAGCACAAGTGAAGATAGCCCAAGTTCTTGTGAACCTGTTTGGATGCTGTCTTAGTTAACTTTCTGTTGCAATAACAAAATACCTGAGACCAAGTAATTTACAAAGAAAAGAAATTTAGTTAGCTCATAGTTTATGAGACTGGGAAGTCCAAGATGGTGCCGATATCTAACATAGACCTTCCCTGCTGTATCATAACATGATAAGACAGAGGAAACACTCTGGCTTTGGGGCTTTGGTCTCTCTTCCTCTTCCTATAAAGTCACTGATGCCATCATGGGAGCCCCACCCTCATGGCCTCATCTAACCCTGGTTATCTCTCAGAGACTCACCTCCAAATATCATTAGTATATAAATTTTTGGATTAAGTTTCCAACCCATGAACTTTTGGGGGATGCATTTAAACCATAGAAGAGCATTTTTCTGTAATGAATAGGACTCCCGTTGTTAGCACTCTAGCCCTGAGTCTTCTGTGGAAAGCATGCATTTTTTTTTTTTTTTTTTTTTTGGCAGTAGCTGGGAAATTCCTGGTCCAGTTTGATTTCTAACAGACAGTAAGCAGGGCTGAATCTTGGAGCATGATGAGCAGACTCTACTCAGTTTGTACTTATTGGACAAAACAGAGGATGTGGACCCTGTGTAGGGAAAGACAGGACCTCCTACCCAGTTTTACCATGGGAGGGCTGAGAAGTTGTTGCACTCTGGGTCTGACTGGGTCGGGAGCGAGGACCATCCACAAACCAACCTGTAAAACCAGATCTGGATAGGCTTTATCTGACATAATCTTTGTCAATCCTCCTCCTCCTCCTCCTCCTCTTCTTCCCCCTCATCCTCTTACCCTTCTTCCTCCTCTATAGTCCTTTAAGAATGAGGAAGAAAAAGCTAATCAGCTAATGTGTTTTACAAAATTAGGGGCCTGTGGGCAATCATTTGCTAATCCTGTCTAGACATAAAAAATTATTGTAGATTTAACTTAAAAGTGGGTTGTATATATGGTTGTTACATTGCAAATAGCAGAAAAATTTGAGGAAATATTCTTCCAATGTTTGAAAACCATTATCTGATTCAGCAAAGACATTATCACAATACTGAGGATGATGAAGACGGTACTAATACCACTCAAATTGTTGTAAAGGCACAAACAAATGAAGTCTTGACATATGTTTTCATTATTAATTTCACTTTCATCTTACTCATTAACATAAATAAAAGTATTAACCCTCATTCACCAGGAACTACACCTGGAAATCTAGTTGTTAAACATGCATCAACACCACTGGATCAGACCCATTAAATGCATGTAGAAAGAAAGCATGCATTTGCCTGATTGAGATGCTTTATCATACTTAGATTGTATCTTTTCTCTCCCTTACACCACCCTCCCCTCCCACTCATATAGCTCTTATACCTTCTATGGTCGTATGTGTGATCTTCTAATTTTTCACTTAAAATTGTTTTCAAATTATTAATATTCTGAACATCATCATCATCGTCATCCTTGTTGCCATTTTATCTTCTGACTCCCTACCAGAATGTGAACTACCTAAAGCTAGGGCTCATGTTGCAGCTATTCTTTCTGTGCCTCAGTGCTCTCATATGAAAAATGATATTAACACCCATCATCACCTCATAGGGTTGGTATAGGACTCATCGAACTAACGTGTAAAATGCGTAGAATGGAGCCTGGCATACAAGTACTTGATAACCATGCATGCGCCATCATGTCCGTAACAAATTTAAGTGATATCAGTATTACTCTCAGTATTGTGGTAACTTCGAAGCTCAGAAGAGTTCCTGGCCTACAGCAGGCACAGTGTAGTATGAAATTCATGAATGTGACTTTTTTTTTCAGTGTGTGGAGTATAGCAATTAGTCTAAAATATCAAATTATTTAAACTGCTTCTAATGTCTCTAGAACAAAACACCAAGTGGTGCAGTACTAACATGAATAAGATGTTAAGCACAGCTCCTCACTTCAGAGAGCTGACCCCCTAGGCAGCAGGTAGAAGTGGCCTGGAATGAGAGGCAGTAAGAGCAAGGGGTCAGGAGGAGATAAAAATCTAGGAAGGCACTATTCTGTGATAACAGGAGAGGCTGAGGGGTGAGGTGAGTCACTCTAACTCTTTTAAATCATTTTCTTCTTTCCATAAAGCTTCCTCAATCTCTCTTGTGTATGTATCAAGAAAAGCATGTCACATCTGAAATGATAAAAGCAAAGTCCACTGTCTGAACACCTCTATCCAACCTTGGAGACACTGGCTGCTTTCATATGGAGAATCTCCCTAAATTCTTAACAACTATAAACAGTATTCCTGCATCCCATAAAGTGCTGCAGCTAGCCACTCTGGGAACAGTCCACATGCGCATTAACATTCTCAGAATCTGACAGGGACATCTGCCTCCGAAAGGCCCAACATCCATCTTAACAAAACTTGCCCATAAAGCAGTCCTAGGCGAGCCAGGCCCCCTCTGAAATGACCTCACCAGCTCCCCAGCCTCTCTTCTCTGCTTCTCCTGTGATATTTCTGATCTATGAGGTGCTGGAGTGCTCACATCACAAGCTCAGGAAAAGCCTGG